>CM045555.1:16549069-16764465 GCA_024721245.1 Mitragyna speciosa
TATAAAACTTTATTTTTTAGTTCCTTTGGTTCCTGGGCTTCATGTTTTAGTCGAATTTGTCAATACTCATGTATATATTTTGCTCATTTATATTGAGATACCTTGACTCTTGTGTTCGTTTTTAAGCTTTTGTACCGGGTCTTCAAAAAGGTATTTTCGTCACCTTTTAATTGCTTCTTTATGTGCTCCAACGTGCTCTAATTTGATATTTTATGCAATTTTTTATGTGTTTCTTGTTTTATGCACTTTTCGCGTATTTATTTATTTTGTTTTGTGTTATTTAATTTTAAATATTATTGTTTTGACAAAAAATGTAATATTTTGTATTTAGCTAGTCAATGTAATAGTTAGATTATTTTTCTCATATTTTAGCAAGAATTGTGTAATTAGATAGAAAATGTAATAGATAGGGCATTTTAATTTTCCCCTTTTAATTGTAAATCAAACCCCCCGGTGTAATAGTTAGGGTTTATTTGCTTTTTACGTGTTTATATGTTTATTTCTTTTACCGCTTTCCTTAGGATTTTTGCATCTAGAATATTATGCTTATGTGTTATGTGCTCCTATGTGATCTTATATATTTTTATATGTTTAATTTGTTTTTAATTCATGCTTTAATGTTTAATTCATGATTTATAGTATTCCGTCACCACACTAGTCCAACGTTAGTTGTGACTTCGTCCTTTCCCGCTAGTCCAATGCTAGTGGGATTTTTTAGAACGGGCTAGTCCAACGCTAGACCCTTAGGACATTTTAGTGTTAGATATATTCGTGTGCATTTTTCATCTCATTTCACACACTCTTAGTCTTCTTGCCATTCGGCATGATTTTATTATTACTATTATTATGGTTATTATTATTATTATTTTGACACATTTGTTAAAATGCATGACATCTAGGTTGCATTTCACTTAGACTTTAGGACATTTGTGTGACTCGACTAGAAATAGTCGCCTACTCACGTGGGAAGCAGTGGCGTACAGGCCGTTCCCCCCTCCGTGAGTAGAAATATTCAGTCACGAGTTATTAGTCCCCCGTACCCGTCATGTTGCATACCCACTTTCTTTCTTCACTTACTATATATTATTATCTTCTTTTCTTTTTGCATTACATTTTGCATAAAAAACTCGTGACTCCCTCGAGGTCTCGACTCGGGTTTCGCGATTAATGCGATAATTCCGACTAAGCCTCGACGGAACATTTTGACCCTCCCAGTATTCACATTTAGATTTAGGATTTGCATTCATTTAGATACATCCGAACGCGATAGAATATAGGGTTAAATCAGGAAAATTTGATTAAACCTCGCAACTAGCCACGGCTAAGTTGAAAGGGTGCCTTAGGTGCAAGCCTTTGCCTTCCCTTTCTTCAAATGTGACTCCCGGACCTTTTTTCTCTCGTTTTTCGTAGACCGGAGTCGAAAAAGGGTTTTTAATAATTTTGCTAAAATTTTACTTTTTATTTTGATAAACGATTTTTTTTTCGGGTGACTTGGTACACCCTAACTTAATACCAAGTGGCGACTCCATTTTAAAAATAAAACCCTTTTTCAAAAATTATTTGGCCAAACCTGTCGCACTTTTAGTCCCGGCCCTGTTTTCTTTTAAAATACCATTTTCTTAAAATACACTTTTTCTACTAAAATTTGATTTTTCTCACACACGCACGGTTTTTCCAAAACCTTTTATTTTTGAAAGGGTCATTGAGACCGGACCGTCTTTTCGAGACACGACAGTCAACGACCCCACTAACACCCTTTTTCACTTTTTGCTTTGCGATTTTTTTAGGACGCGACACCTATGATTGGTAATGCGTTAGAAAAAAGGGACTAAATGAGCTTATCAGAAAGAATATTTGAAAAAAAAAAGAGTAATTAAGCTTAGGTTCTACTCCGCTAGTTTTAGTGCTGAGTAATCGGGGGTCTTAATTTGGTCAATGTCAACTTTCGCGTTAAAAGGTGCTAGAATTATGAGTATGCATAGTAGCTTAGACAGATGAAGTGCTGAGTAATCGGGGATCTTCATCTAACCAATGTCGATCCTCGCGTAAAAACGCAACTTTATGTTCTAAGTAAAGGCTAAACTTAAGAAGAAAAAGTCCCTAGTTGTGAAATATGAATGGTTTATGGGCATATAGTTGTACTTGTTTGCTATAGGATCTACTTATGAATTTCGAATAAAGTAGAGAAATGGAACTAAACTTGTTTAATTGACGTATAATTCTTTCTTCTTTGTTAAATATGATGTGTATTTAGAATAAGATGGATGATTATATAATTGTGTTCCATAGTTGTTGAGAAGTTATTCTTAGAGGTGTATGTTTTGCTTTCATTTTGGTTAAGTCGATGTTTGAGTTTTGTATGGTTCATTGCTTGAGGACAAGCAATGGCTTAAGTGTGGGGGAATTTGATAAGTGCTAAAGTAGACTAGTTTTTTATAGGTTTTTAGATTAGGTTTTTAAGAATTTTTATGTGATTTTCCTCTAGTTCCTAGCTATTTCTTCTCATTTGTGATTCTTATGCCAATTTGTGTAAATGTATGATCTACATATGTTTTTGTGCTATTTTGTAGGTGTTTGATAGCTTCGTCATTGAATTTAATCAATTGAAGTTGCAAAGATGGAGTTTGGATGGTTGATTAGATGATGGAGGACGATTAATGGAAAGAACACGTCAAAATATGGAACAAAGTCCAAGAGTTTTGAGCTACAAAGACATTAGAGTTGCTGGACCACAGTTGGAGGCACAATTAGAGGCAAAAGGAAAGTTTCTGACCTCGGCCGCGCTCTTATCCGTGCCGTGGACTGAGCTACAGCCGAGATCAGAATGTTTGGAGTCTCAGCGCGGGCTGAGCTGCGCCCGCAGCTCACTTGAGTCTACTCGCGGCTCACCAGCCGTGGGTCTAGACGCGGCCACTGCTCATCCAGCTGTGGGCACGGCTGGGACAGACGTGGGGCGCGGCTCACTTAAGAGATTTTGCCATTTTTTAGCAGTAGAGTTGGCGTGAACGGGAAGACCAAGGGAGAACATTAAAAAGCAGAATTAGGGGGTCTTCTCTAGGGCAACAAAGAGGACAAGAGAACATATGAGATAGAGAGAAGAGGCAAGAACGACGAGAAGAGAGAGGTCGCAACTACGGGACAATTTCTGCAGCAACACAAGCGAAGAATTGGTGGCTTCATTGAGAATGAGTTTACCTATTTTTGCTTTGTTGTTTGTTAATCTTTTCTTCGTAGTTATGAACTAAATAGATTAGGAACTAGATGAATTGAACCCTATTTCACTTATTATGGATCTTTTTCCTTGATTAATGAATGGAATTCTCTTTGTTTGGATTTATTTGTGAATTTATTGCTTGATTGAATTGGGTGTTTGCGCGTGACCTTTGATTTAATCATTGATTTCACTTAGGTTTATTGAGAAATAACCTAATTGATTAGATCCTTTCACAAATAATGAGACTTGCATGGGTTGCTAGAGATAGAATCACATAAGTCTTCCCGGGTAGATTCATACCTAACCCACACAATAGAATCTCTGATTTGTAACTTCATCTCTTTGGGGTTTTAATGGTAGAAGAGATTCTCATTAATCAACTAGAGAGATAAGGGTTATGATACTTGAGAGAGATCATGACCTAACATAGGATTCTAGGGTCTGAATACTTGAATTCATTCATTCATTAATCTGGAATTGATACATAATAAGGAAAGAATTAGGGGAATTCCACATCTAGTTCCTACTTTTGATCATTGCTATTTTCTCTGTTCGACTTGTTCTTGTTTGCTAAATAGGTCTAAGTAGTTAGTTTATTTTAATTCATTTAGTTCAATCTTTCGACTTTGTAGGTTAGATAATAGGGAAAGTGTTAGTACTAGTATTCATATAGTCCTCGTGGGAACGATATCTGGTACTCACTTATCCTGTACTACCGGAACGATAGGTATACTTGCCTAAAGAACCCTGTAGTGTAGCGTGGTGAACATCATTATTCCTCAATGGACTCCTCCATACACACCACAATTCAACAGTGTGTCTAAAAGGAGAAATCGTAGATACGTTCCATAATAGGCCATGCATCACTTCCTAGTTCATTTTGGGGTTATGCCTTAGATTCCACCTCCTTTACACTCAACCGTGCTCCTTCAAAATCTGTTGATACTATACCTTATGAAATATAGTATGGTAAGATACCAAATCTTAGTTACTTGAAGATTTTTGGGGCACTTTTGCTTACATGAAGCAGAACATGTCAGACAAGCTTGAAGCTAAGTCTGACAAGTGCTTCTTTGTGGAGTATCCTAGACAAAGTCAAGGATATTATTTTTACAACCCCCTTGAGCAAAAGGTGTTTGTCTCAAGACATGCTATCTTTCTAGAGAAAGAGTTTATTCTTGAAAGAAGTAGTGGGAGCAAAGTAGAATGATAAGTAATAAATTTACAAATATTATTATATATATTATTCCATGTTTTAAATGTTATTTTAGTACAATTATAGTATTTTTGGTTGCAAATGACTCATTTTCCAAGAATTCATAAGAATTAGGTTTTTTTTATCGAAATAGGATTTTTGAGGTAGAATTTTTACTTGAGCAAATTATTGCACAATTCTTTGGTATAATTGCAAGTTCATCACACTTAAACTCATTTTGGATCAATTAGAGTAAAGAAAGATCAAAGTCAAAGGTGATTCAAAGAGCTAGGGTTAGACGAACAACTTAAAGGAATTATTGTGCAAAAATAATAGAAAAATCCAATCCTTCATCACAATGTGTGGAAATACATGGAAAGGCTTGCACACATGAGGTCCAGCTCAGCAAAAATCAGAAATCAAATAGGGGCCACAAATGTGTGATTCGTGGATGGAGATCCCCGGGCTGCCATCCGCGTATCGCCATCCGCAGATCATAAGTCAATTGGACTTTCTAGGGCATCAACTTTCATCCTCTTCTAGCTGGTTTTTGCAGACATTTTTAGACGAGGATAGGGTTTTGCAAGTGGGAGAATACATTGGAAGCATAAATGAAGACTTTTGTGCCCATTTGGAATCGCCAAGCAAATCTTCATCATTTCCATGCATTAATGATTCATGTAAGTTGAAAAATGACTTGAGGAACATTTGTTTATAAATAGAAGTCATTTGTAAAGCCTTTGTAACAAGTTTTAGTGGTGGAAAGTAGTTATAGTCTTTAGTTTTATACTTAGCTTGGAAGAGAATTAGTAAAATTCTCTTAATCCTTCAATAGAGTTGTGAGGACCATTATAAGAGACTTTTATAGCGCATCCTTCGAAGGTGAATAGAGAAGAGGAGCTAATTCTCATATTGGTTGAGCAATTCCCAAACTCTATCTCTTTTACTTTCAATTGTTGCCATAAATTCTATCTTTGAAGTTGAACTTTTAGTTGTTACACTAACCATGTTGAACTAAAAGCTTCATCTAGACCATAGATGAAGCTAAGAATCGACAAACATGATTTAATTTCATTGCACTTGCTTGCATTTGTTTACTTGTTCAAGCTTTAACACTTGTTTTTGCTTGGCCAACTTAAACAAGTCATTTAGTTGCTACTTGACATCGAGAGATGCATGTAACAACGGAAAATGAACAAGTAGTGACTAAGTAGTTCATATGAAAATAATGAATGCTTAAGTGAATCAATATAATTCATGTTTTCATAAGATTTCATCATGAGAATAGTTGGAATCTTGTCATTTCATAGAGAGATCTAGTTTTGACATTTAAGGAATTGGATTCTAAATAAAGCAAGACAACACTCAGTGAGTCATTCATGCATGCTTCATTAGTGAATTCTATGTTCTAGGCTTCTTTGACTTGAATTTTACAAAAAATTCTTAATCATATACCTACTCTATTGAAGGGACCCCTTATCTATCATGCTTTAAATTGTCTTTAGATAATAAAAGTTAGTGAAAAAGCTTTAGTAATTGCACATATTTGATTCCCTATGGGATTCGACACCTAATACTCTAAATACTACAATTGCCCCAGGCACTTACAGATTAAGTTGGGAGATTAGGTTTTTATTACTTGATTGATGTGTTTTTATTCATATTTGTTATACCTAATCTACACTAAGATCATAGAACTTGAAGAAATTCAAGAACCACAAAGTAGTCAATAGTTGGAACAAGAGCTTACACCACATGTTGATGAGGTGCAGTCGAAAGCTCAAAATACACAAGAACTTCATAGATCTAGTAGAACGCATTATGCTCCTAAGAGATATGGATTTCTCATTAGTGAGAGCAACGATTGTTAGTCATGGATGATGACGATCCCACTAGCTACAAAGAAGCTATATCTAATGTAAACTCTTTGAAATGGCATGAAGCCATGAAATCCGTAATGGATTCCATGTACAAGAACAAGGTATGGACTTGGTCGAGCCACCTAAAGGAATAAAACCCATAGGGTGCAAGTGGTTCTTTAAAACAAAGACTGACATGGATGGTAACATTGTTATCTATAAAGCAACGTTAGTGGTGAAGGGTTACAAACAAAGATAAGGAATTGACTTTGAAGAAACCTTTTCACCAGTAGCTATGCTTAAATTTATTAGGATTTTGCTTGCCATAGCTACTTATTATGACTATGAGATATGTCAAATGGATGTTCAGACTGTATTTCTTAATGAGAATTCGTAAGAGGATGTGTACATGACACAACCTGAAGGTTTTGACTCCATTAATAGTCATAAGGTATGTAAACTACAAAAGTCCATTTATTGACTCAGGCAAGCTTCAAGGCGTTGGAATATTCATTTTGATGAGACAATCAAAAAGTTTGGTTCTCTCAAAAATGAAGACGAGCCTTGTGTACACAAGAAGGTAAGTGGGACCACTGTCATTTTCTTGATACTTTATGTGGATGACATATTATTGATGAGAAATGACATACCTTTGATACAAACCGTAAAGATATGGTTGTCCAAAAGTTTCTCCACAAAGAATTTAGGAGAGACAACCTATATTCTAAGAATTAGGATCTATAGAGATAGATCCAAGAGGTAACTCAGTCTCAGTCAATCAACAAACATAGACAAGATGCTAAAGAGGTTTAGCATGGAGTAATCGAAGAATGGGTACCTATCCATAAGGCATGGAATTACTCTTTCGAGAGACATGTGTCCTAAGACACTTGTCGAGATTGGTAGCATGTAAAAAGTTCCTTATGCCTCGGCAATAGGATCCATTATGTATACCATGCTCTGTATGAGACCTGATGTCTCCTACGATCTAAGTATTACAAGCAAATTCCAAACTAACCCTGGTGAGGGTCATTGGATAGCTGTCAAGAGTATTCTTAAGTACTTGAGAAGAACTAAAGAATTATTCTTGGTTTATGGAGGACACACTTTAGAAGTGTGTGGTTTCACTGATGCGAGTTTTTAGTCAGATAAGGATGATAGTAAATTGCAATCTGGATTCATATTCACGTTAAATGGTGGTGCTGTGAGCTAGAAGAGTTCGAATCAAGAGACTATTGCCGATTTTGCAACTGAAGCCAAGTACATTGCTGTTTCTGAAGTTGCAAAAGAGGCTGGTTGGATCAAGAAGTTCATCACCAAGCTTGGAGGAATTCCTTCCAATGTTGATCCTGTACCTTTGTATTGTGACAACAATCGTTCCATCGCCCAAGCAAAGGAACCTAGGTCTCATCAACGATCCAAACACATACCTAGGCGCTACCATCTTATTGGGGAAATAGTTAGTAGAAATGCTGTAAAGATAGAGAAGGTTCCCACTGATGACAACATAGCTGATTATCTCACTAAGGCCTTATCACAGAAAAAGCATGATGCTCATGTAAATACTTTTAGTCTAAAACAAATGAGTGATTGACTTTAGTGCAAGTGGGAGTTTGTTAGTGTATGCCCTAAAACCAAGTTAGTTTAAGGCACTTTGTACTTACACTTAATTATGTTATTTTATACATGTGGCTTTTTTCTTTATCATCTATACTTGTATTTCCATGTTACTTGTTTGTTTGATAAAGTTCTTAGAATATTGATTATGTATTAGAGATTGTAAGGATTACAATTATGAGACTCTAATACACAAAGTCATATTCATAAATATCCCTAGTCATAGTATTAATGAGATTGGACATCATTAATGCGGATAGACTAGCACATACTTTGCCTGTACTTATGGTAAATAGTAGTTGATCTCATTGACTATGGTGTACGTGACACCTAAGTTGGCATGTGGATGTTTGAATTTTGAATGGTCGTTCGACCGACTGGTTGAGATTTTTGGTGGAAGCTCTCTGGTTCCGGCTAGCATGGTCGAGAGGCCATCTATGGTGGGTGATTTGCCTGCTGTTCCGATAGAAAAGAAGTCTTTTGCCCAACTGTTTTCTGCTCTTGTTTCATCACCTATTCAGATCAAGAAACTACCACTTCACAGAGGTGCTCTAGCAATCTTTTTCTCTCACATGACATCCAAAAGCTATCTGCACCATTGAATCTTTCACTTGTTGGGAAGTTCTCCCATGGACGACCCAAACTAGAAGATATTAGGAAATTCTTGAATTCACTCGATTTGAAGGGTGCTTGCCAAGTAGGGCATATGGATGCTAGGCATGTCCTCATCCATTGTGCTTCTAAAGCAGATTTCCATCACATGTGGGCTAGGGGATTATGGTTTGTTGGTAAATTCCAGATGCGTGTGTTTAAATGGACATCAAGTTTTCATGTTAGCCGAGAGTCCTCTCTTGCTCCGGTTTGGATCTCGCTTCTAGGACTGCCACTGCATTTTTATGATAAAAACTCCTTGTTCTTGACAGTTAATGCAATTGGGAGACCCTTGTTTGTGGATGCTCCTACCTTGAAATTGTCCAGACCTAGTGTGGCTAGAATTTGTGTAGAAATAGACCTTCTAAGGGCTTTACCAGATAAGGTGTGGATTGGACTTGAGGATTCTTTGGATGCGTTTTGGCAACCAGTGGAATTTGAGAATAAACTAGAGTACTGCTCCCACTGCTGGCATCCGGGCCATGCAAAGGAGGCGTGCCAAAAATTTTATCTGATGGAGCGTAACTCTGGTAAGACAGACGCTAAGCAGGTGCCCAAAGCCAGTCTTGCCAAAGAGAAATAGACTGTTGGACAATCTTCGCATCAGAGCATGGGTCAATGGGTGGTTGTGAATAAGCAGGTAGCTAATAATGCAACTGATGGAGTGCAGACCTCTAGGGTTGATAAACAATCTTTGGATACTAGGGATATAAGGATGCCACATAATGCTGATGAAGTAATAAACAATGCTGATCAGAAAACTAATGACACGAAGCATAACAGGTCTCTAGAAGGGGGCCAACTAGCAGGTTTACTCGACTTGGAGAATGCTCCAATTGAACTGGAGACTAATGACATGGAGCAATACATAGTGCATGAAAAATCAAAGGATTATTCCACTGAGGTTCTTCTTCCAGAAGTTCAGGTTTCTAAGGAACGGGACCCTTCTTAGTTAGTGCGAGATGATCACGTGATGCAGGACTTGCAACTAGAACTTCTTCCATCTGTTGCTGGCAATCTTTCCCCCAGAGGTCCTGCTGTTATGGACCCAATGCTAGACATGGTGGTGCATCATGCTGTTATATCTAAGGATGATTCATTTGACGAAGTCAAGGTTAAGAAGAAAGGCTCACGGGTGGTGGCTACATCTGATAGAATGCTTCGGTCTTCAGCAAAAAACTCAGGTAATTCCTTCCAGGTTTTATCTGATGATTAACTCTCTTTTCTGGAATATCAGAGGGTTGACCAAGCCCTCTCATCTTCGTTGCCTAAAGCATTTAATAAGGCAATATAAGGTACAGATTTTATGCATTAGTGAGATGAAAGTTGATCAGGTCTAGGTCGAAAACTTCTATACGTCATTGCATTTTGATTATATTTGTGTAAATACTTCTGGTTTGGTGTGGGTGTTTTTCAATAAGGAATTTTCTGCTTCTATGATGGGTGAGGGAACTCAGCATCTCTCCCTCTCATTCCAACACAATCTTTTTTCAGTTCCTGTTGTGTTTTCCTTTGTGCACGCTACTTGCACCAAGAAAGCTAGATGCATCTTATGGGCTGGTTTGTTGTCTGATATGCCCTCTCAAGCTCCATAGCTTATGGGTGGTGACTTTAATGTTGCAGTGGATGGCTCGAAGAAGAAGAAAGGGGGCCGCCTTTTTCATTTTTCTGAAGACTTGGATTTTCATCAGTTCACATCTGTAGCTGGTCTGCATGATGGTGGCTTCTCAAGTCCATCCTTTACCTGTTGCGATAATCGTCGTGGAAGAGCAAGGATATGGAAAAGAATTGATCATTTGTTGCTAAACATGGAATGCTTGGATGTTGGTATGAACTTTTCAGTCACTCACCTCCCTAGAGATCCATTGGATCACTCACCATTATTGATCACAGCCAAGACGATGCTTGACAACAAACCTTGGCTCTTTCGATTTATTAACACTTGGGTTAATAAACCAGGATTTATGGAATTAATCAAGAAGTCTTGGTAGCAAGAGTGTGTTGCTCATCCTATTACAGTAATATGTTTAAAGTTAAAGAGATTGTGTACCAGATACATGTGCTGTATAAAAAAAATAAAAAAAAAGTTAAAGAGATTACGGGGCAAGATTCAGCAATGGAATAGAGATTGTTTTGGTAATATAGAGTTAACTGTTAAGGATGCCGAAGAGGAGCTAGTTCAGGCTGAGGCCCAATTGCAAATAGATGGCTCAAATGTGAATAAGAAGAGGGTTAATGGTGTTCGTGCTTGGTTGAGGAGTGCCTTAAGAGTTGAAGAGAGCCTTTGGCAATAAAAGGCTAAGGTTAAATGGCTGAATGTTGGTGATAAGATCACAAAGTTTTTTCATTCTGTCATGAAGCACCGTGGTGCTATGTCCATTATACATAGGATACAAAATGGGGAGGGTAGTTGGTTATCTGATGAGGCGGACACCATGAATGAAGTGGTCAATTTTTACTTATCCTTGTTCAATGCTGGAACGGTTGCTGAGCGTGGTTATGGGTTGGAGCATATTATTTCGAAAACACTTTCAACCCAAGACAATGTGATGTGAACCTAAGGGCGGATGATCAAGCTAAAGGAGGTATTCGTGACATTTGTAAAGTCAAGACAAGGTGAAATAAGTTGCCAAGCTTAGAGGGTGGTTTGAAGGCTTCAAAAGTTGCTGGAAAAGCTAGGAAAGAAGGTTCTGACCGAACCTACGGCATGAACCCGTGCCGCGGATAGCCCCGCGAGTATGATCAGAATGTTATCCGTGAAGAAAAAAAAAGTTTCTGATTGAACTCGTGGCATGAACCCATGCCGCGGTTCCGCGCCATGGGTTCGGACAGAACAATGCATAGTGGACGAAATTAGTGTTTTAAGCTTTTTTTTTTGTAGTTCTTTGGTTTTTAGTCATTTTTAAACATTTTATATTTATTTTCAAGTACTTTAGCACTTATATTAGGTGATTTATTGTATTTTTCTTTTCATTATGACGATAGATCTTTTTGATTAATATTGAGTGTGAGGGTTTTCTCTCAAGTTCTCTGTGAAAAACTTTCTTAGCCTATCAAGATATTCTTGTAGGTGATTAATTATAATTTAGATTCCATCAATTCTATTGATTTGGGTCTAAGTTTTCCAACCGTTAATTTAGTTTCAATCCATCTCACATGCGATTGGGGTTAAATTGCATCCTAATACTCAAGACGATCCTTGGGGTTGAATCAATTGGTGCTTCGAGTCATTTATCAAGGGTTCGCGTTAGGGTTAACGTTGGGTTCTTGACTAGGTACGCATCAATTGGTATCAGAGCTCTTGGGTCTTGTTATCAGGTTTTATCCAATCCATTTTCTTGAGATCTCTCTTGAAAATTGGATATATCCCTTTGAGTCTTTTTGTTTTCTTGTCCTTGATTTGTTTGATCGTGATTCTTGTGTTCTTTTTTGTTATCTCTTGTGTTTAGTTTCCACTCTTGATTGGGTTGTCAATTATTTAGATAGTTCTTACTGTCTTTCCATTATTCATTAAATTTTCTGCATTTGTCCCTTCATTTTTCTGCAATTTTTTGCAACAAAATTTGTCCTTTGTTGCTGTCAGTTTTTGGGTTGTTAAAAGCATAAAAAAAAATTGAGTCTTTCATTGTGCTGTTGTGTGGGTTGTTGAATTTTGGTGATTACTTGATTCATTGAATTCAAAATCATCAAGGTTTCAATCTTATTGTGAGATTTGTTTCTTTGGGGTCAAGCAAATCACGAAACTTATTTAGGATTTTCTTGGGCTAGTTAGTGAATCTTGTGTGTGGTTGTTGTTGATAAAAAAAAAAGGAGTACGTGTTTGATAAAAGGCAAGAGAGGTAAACATATTGCTAAGGAAAAGCCATAAGCAAGTGATACACGAACGATTGAGAGTAAACACTAAGGGAGTGTGTGAGGCTTTTAGTCCTAACATTTTCTTGTAGATACACATGACACAACACTCACGAAGGGGAATCTCGAGCCTTTGACATTAAGGACTTGGCAGATACCTTAACTACAAGCATCCAACAGGGTATAAGGCAAGCAGTGAATGCAGTGCATGAACGAATGGATAGATGGGAGCATACACTTGCTAGATCAAGAAGTAGGAAAAAGAGAACCCCAATAGAGGAGTTCAGGGACTCTAATGATGAAGAAGAGTTTGATAGAAGGCCTAGAAGAGGGGGACATGACCATGATAGAGGTATTCTTAATCGTGATGGTAACCTTGGAAGCATCAAAATGAAGATCCCTTCATTCCAAGGGAAAAGTGATCCTGAGTTGTACCTTGAATGGGAACGAAAAGTTGAACATGTATTTGATTGCCACAACTACTCTGAAGAGAAGAAGATTCAGTTGGCAGCTGTGGAGTTCACAGATTACGCGAGTATCTGGTGGGATCAACTGGTGATCAACAGAAGGAGATATGGTGAGAGGTCCATTAGAACGTGGGATGAAATGAAGGCTGTGATGAGGTGAAGATTCGTACCCAGCCATTACTATAGAGACCTTCATAGGAAGCTTCAGACATTAAGGCAAGGATCGAAGAGTGTAGATGAGTATTACAAAGAAATGGAAATGGCAATGATCCGAGCTAACATTGAGGAGGACCATGAAGCTACTATGGCAAGGTTTATAGCTGGACTTAATCAAGACATTTAGGAGATCGTTGAGTTGCAACATTATATAGAGATTGAAGACTTGGTAGAAAAGGCAGAAAAAGTAGAGAAGCAACTCTAATCAAGGAGGTCTAAGGTTGGTTCGAGTTCATATGGGAGACCCAATTGGCATGACAATAGGGTATACTTGATAAGCGTCCAATTTGCATATTTCTTAGTGTGTCTAGATTAGTATTTTATGCTAGTTTTTAGGGTTTAAATAATGAACAATAGTTACTTTCATGTCTATTTCTTCCAATCTTAAGTTTGTAGCTAAAATGTGTAAATGTGTGGTTTAATATGCAATTCTTTGTATTTTGTAGGTTTTAGCTATAACGATCATCACTTTGGATCAAATGAAGCATATTGGGATGATATTAAATGTGATTTGAAGTTGATGAGAAGTGGCAAGAGAAGAGGACCAATGATGTGGCATGATGAAGCAACGATAGAAGAAGAATTGGTGATGAAAGGATTTCACTGCACCGATATGTTTTGGTATTTTGGTAAGACCTGGAGCTAGAGAGAGTGAATTGAGATGATTCTTGAGGCAATTTAAAGCTAAGAGAATTATCTACAATTCTTATGAGACCTCAAAGTCTGATTCTCACGTTTACAATGTCAAATTGCCACATTACTGAAGCATTCTTGTGCAGCGATGCTCTTCCGACCATGTCTCGATGTTTTGGCCATATCTTTGTGTACACAACTCCAAATGACCTTATTTTTGTGCTTCTGGAAAGCTAACTCAAAGGGATATAACTTTCATGTTTAGACTGAAAGCTAGTTTGGCCAACTTTCTGACCGAACACGCGGCTGAATCCGCGCCGCGGGTACACACCGCGGGTACGGTAAGAAAGTTATTAATTGAAGCCGCGGCTGTATCCTTGCCGCGGGTTCCAGGCGCGGGTTCGGGGCGCAGACGTACGATTTTGAGGCACTTTGGGACTATCTTTCAAGGGGGCAATTCATACTCTTGGTGGACGGTGAAAATACATCTTAGGAGGGTTTTAGAGTGCTAAAAACACAAGTGGAAAGTGTAGAATAGCATAGCATAGAGAGAGAATAGCATTGAATAGCAAGGGTCTCTCTTAGAGAGATTTTCTCTCTTTGAGAGAGCCACCCCTTTAGATTAGTAAATCTCTCTATAGAATAGTGCTATTTGGAGGATTCTCTTGTACACATCAAGATTGGAGGAAGAATAGAAGATTTGAACTTGTTCATCAATCAATAAGTTTACTTTATTCTATTTTTGTCTCTTTCTTGATTTATATGGATTTGTCTATTAAAGTTTTGATCTTTTATGTGAAATCCACCATGGGTACGTGCTAAATTGTTAATCTAGGGTTAGAGGAAACTAATCGCTTCATGCATATGACTTGATTATGATTATTCATGTTATCTTGTGCTTGTTTGTTCTCTATTTTGGTTTGCATGGATTTGTAGTTGCTTAATCACCAACTATGAATTGATAGTTGTTATTATGCAACAAGAGTTGGTAATGATAATGGAAAAGGAATAGCTGAAGTCTAGGTTGCATGTCACACGAGAGTAGTGGTGCTCCTAGGTGGGTCAATTAGGCAATTCATGTGATTAATGAACCAATACTAGTATCTTTACCACGAGAGTAGGAAAGATCTAGTAGGGAGGTAATCGTTAACTTGTCACGAGAGTGAAGGTTAAGTATAATTGGGATTGGACCCTAACCAAGACAAGAACCAATAGCATGAGTTGATCTTTTCATTTATATGTTTGCTCATTAGTTAACTCTATGCCCTAGTGTCTTAAGATTGCGAGTTTTCTCCAATATTGTTATTCTATGGAGTTGTTAGTTTAGTTGTTTATTTTATACTTTGTTCTTCACATTATTAATTGGTTGTTTAGATAATAAAGTGAGCAATAAAACCTTAGTACTTCAATAGCCTTTTCCCTATGGGATCGACCCTATTGCCCTATACTCAATACGATCTGTGCACTTGCAGTATATAGGGTAATTAGGTTTTATAACTTGATTATTTGTGTGTGATATAATTGGATTATTTGCTATATTTTTAGACCTAATTACATGCCTATCAAGTTTTTGGCGCCGTTGCTGGGGATCGAACCCGGGTCGCCCGCGTGACAGGCGGGAATACTCACCACTATACTACAATTTGCCATTGCTTATCCTCAAGCAATTAAGCATATAAAACCAAGACAATGACTCAACCATAGTAAAAGCAACACATGCGTTTTCAAAATCACATTCTCAACAACTATGGAAAACCATCACGTAATTATTCATCTTATTTCAGATACTCATCATATTAAGCAAAAGAGAAAGAATTATACATCAATTGAAATAGCTCAATTCCATTTCTCTACTCTATTCGAAATTCATAAGCAAGTAGTGCCTATAGCTAACAAGTATGACTATATGCCAATGAGTAATTCACTTTTTATAACAACTAGGGACTTTGCTTAATAAGCTTAGGCTTTCCTTGAGACACAAAGTTGCCTTTTGACGCGAAGATCAACATTGGCCAAATGAAGACTGCCGGTTACTTAGCACTTCATCTGCCCAAGTTGCTATGCGTACTCATAGCTCTAGCACCTTTTTACGCGAAAGTCGGCATTGGCCATATGAAGACTCCCGGTTACTCAGTACTAAAACCAGCGGAGTAGAACCTAAGCTCAATTATTTCTCTTTCCTCAAAAGATTTCTCTTTCAAAACACTATTCTCTCTTTTTCTTCATTTTTTTTTCTCAAATAAGCTCATTTAGTCCCTTTTCCTTAATACATTGCTAATCAAAGGCATAAGCCATACTCATAAACCTCGTTCACTACTTAACTCATGAAGAAAAACAAATAAAGTAGAAAAACTTCATTAAACTCACAAAAAATTTCAGCATAATTCCTCCTACTTTACCTAATATACTTTCTCTAAAACAAAATTTCATAATCACAAAACAAAAAATTTCCCAGTCTATTAAGAAAGAAATTCTCAAAGCACATGAATTATCTCAACTAGGGTAGAAGAATTTGATTACTGATGGTTGTAGAATTTAACCATTAAGCACTTTTGAATTGTTGGGCAAATTTTTTTGAAAAGCTTTGGCAAAAAAATGTTAGACAAATTGCAATTGGTACCCAAGCAATCATAACATTTAAAATGCAACCAATATTCTCTAAAAAACAAAAACCAAGCAATTCAAACACAACAATTACTACGATGAATAATATCCTAAACTTCCCCCCACACTTAAGATACACATTGTCCTCAATGTGTAAGAAGGAAAAATAAGATAAAATAACAAAAGATAAAGAAACATTACTCCCCTATCGTAGCCATTGAAGTGTCTATCCATGATTGCCATGCTTCCTTGATCCAATATCAACTATTAAAATCTGCAATGACAACATGTTAAACTAATATAAGCTCTACAAAACCATTAGTCACACAACCTAAACAATAGAAAATAAAAACTAAATAAATCCTACTACTGACTTTAAATCCTAAAAAATGCAATAATATTAAAATAACGATTGGGTTGCCTCCCAACAAGCAGCTTTGTTTATAGTCTTCAGCCAGACTTTTCCATCAACTTTTCACGTAATCCCTTGATGGAAAACATCAGAAGCCCACTCCTTCTTCTTCTTGGGCTTTGTGATCTCAATCATTAGATATTTCTCCTTCTGAGCACCTTGCAACCTAGAATGCTTAAACCTTGGCGGTGGAGTAGCAACAGAAACAACACTGCATCCCTCCGTATTAGCTTTGCTCTTGCTATCCTTCAGCTTCCTCTTACATGCCATGATATGCTCCAGAAACCTCTCATAAGAAGAAACCTGCAAAATAGTACTACCAAACGGAATATTAATATGCAGTGAATTACAAATTTTAACACAAGATGCCAGTTGTGAAATGGAAGACGTAGTTGCAAGTAAGGTTCCTACTCCTTTAATTGTTTCCCTAAAACTCTCCTCCTCGCTTACAACTCCTTCCTCATTCTCTTTTTCTTCCTCAACATACTTATGTTCTTTTTGGACCCCAAGATTCATATACATCATGGTCAGTTGGTCATGTTTTTCATCCATCAATTTGGAGAATTCCTCAATGGCCAACTCATAATCAGGGTCATTTGCTACAGATGGAGATTCACTTACTTGTTCACCACTACAAAAACTAATTGCTTTCACTTGCTCACTAGGATTGAACTCAGTATCACTCAGTGGGTCATATCGGTACCTAATGTGCAAAGCTTCAGCAATGTGGTTAAGTTTATCCTCAAAATTTTTCTCCATCCAAGCTAATCTCTCTAATGTTGATTGGGCCAATTTCTCAAATGCTAATTCCCACTCAAGTTTTGAATCTACAGGAGATGGATAACGTTGAAAACAAGGTTCCTCACAAATATACTGCTGATGGTTCCAATTATCCTCCCATCCATAACATGGATGATCCCTCCACTCCGGGACATAGGTATTGGGGTAGGGGTCATATTGAGGGGAACGATAGTAATTGTCGTCATATTGTACATGTCTACAATTAAAACAATCATATGAATTATGATTTCCACCACAGTAAGTACAATAATCAACAATTACTTGAGAATAAGAAAAACCACTACCATATCGCACATTGACCAAGTTAACCAATTCATCCATCTGTGCTTTCAACGTATTAAGAATTTCACTTCCTAGACATACCTGTAGATCTTCTCATGTTACCTCTTCCATTGGCCCAGTCACCATAATATTCCTCTGCCATCTTCTTCAAATCAAAGTTGCACAATTGAGATCTCTTCTCCTTCCACCTACTAAAAATAAGAAAAATTAAAATAAAAAAAACAAGTTTAGAGTAATAAAGGTAGCTTTGGCCCTAGTATTCTTTCCTTTTCCCCGGCAACGGCGCCAAAAACTTGGTAGGCGTGTAATTAGGTCTAAAAATATAGCAAATAATCCAATTATATCACACACAAATAATCAAGTTATAAAACCTAATTACCCTATATACTGCAAGTGCACAGATCGTATTGAGTATAGGGCAACAGGGTCGATCCCACAAGGGAAAAGGTTATTGAAGTACTAAGGTTTTATTGCTCACTTTATTATCTAAACAACCAATTAACAATGTGAAGAACAAAGTATAAAATAAACAACTAAACTAACAACTCCATAGAATAACAATATTGGAGAAAACTCGCAATCTTAAGACACTAGGGCATAGAGTTAACTAATGAGCAAACATATAAATGAAAAGATCAACTCATGCTATTGGTTCTTGTCTTGGTTAGGGTCCAATCCCAATTATACTTAACCTTCACTCTCATGACAAGTTAACGATTACCTCCCTACTAGTTCTTTCCTACTCTCGTGGTAAAGATACTAGTATTGGTTCATTAATCACATGAATTGCCTAATTGACCCACCTAGGAGCACCACTACTCTCGTGTGACATGCAACCTAGACTTCAGCTATTCCTTTTCCATTATCATTACCAACTCTCGTTGCATAATAACAACTATCAATTCATAGTTGGTGATCAAGCAACTACAAATCCATGCAAACCAAAATAGAGAACAAACAAGCACAAGATAACATGAATAATCATAATCAAGTCATATGCATGAAGCGATTAGTTTCCTCTAACCCTAGATTAACAATTTAGCACGTACCCATGGTGGATTTCACATAAAAGATCAAAACTTTAATAGACAAATCCATATAAATCAAGAAAGAGACAAAAATAGAATAAAGAAAACTTATTGATTGATGAACAAGTTCAAATCTTCTATTCTTCCTCCAATCTTGATGTGTACAAGAGAATCCTCCAAATAGCACTATTCTATAGAGAGATTTACTAATCTAAAGGGGTGGCTCTCTCAAAGAGAGAAAATCTCTCTAAGAGAGACCCTTGCTATTCTATGCTATTCTCTCTCTATGCTATGCTATTCTACCTTTCCTTGTGTTTTTAGCACTCAAAAACCCTCCTAAGATGTATTCTCACCGTCCACCAAGAGTATGAATTGCCCCCTTGAAAGATAGCCCCAAAGTGCCTCAAAATCGTACGTCTGCGCCCCGAACCCGCGCCTGGAACCCGCGGCAAGGATACAGCCGCGGCTTCAATTAATAACTTTCTGACCGTACCCGCGGTGCGTACCCGCGGCGCGGATTCAGCCGCGTGGTTCGGTCAGAAATTTGGCCAAACTAGCTTTCAGTCTGAACATGAAAGTTATATCCCTTTGAGTTAGCTTTCCAGGAGCACAAAAATCAGGTCATTTGGAGTTGTGTACACAAAGATATGGCCAAAACATCGAGACATGGTCGGAAGAGCATTAGCTGCACAAGAATGCTTCAGTAATGTGGCAATTTGACATTGTAAACGTGAGAATCAGACTTTGAGGTCTTCATAAGAATTGTAGATAATTCTCTTAGCTTTAAATTGCTTCAAGAATCATCTCAATTCACTCTCTCTAGCTCCAGTTCTGACCAAAATACCAAAACATATCAGGTGCAGTGAAATCCTTTCATCACCAATTCTTCTTCTATCATTGCTTCATCATGCCACATCATTGGTCCTCTTCTCTTGCCACTTCTCATCAACTTCAAATCACATTTAATATCATCCCAATATGCTTCATTTGATCCAAAGTGATGATCGTTATAGCTAAAACCTACAAAATACAAAGAATTGCATATTAAACCACACATTTGCACATTGTAGCTACAAACTTAAGATTGGAAGAAATAGACATGAAAGTGACTATTGTTCATTATTTAAACCCTAAAAACTAGCATAAAATACTAATCTAGACACACTAAGAAATATGCAAACTGGACGCTTATCAATATTATAGGAGAGAAGGTAGGGAAAATCTGAGACCTACAGAAGGAGAGAAGAGCAAAGTGGAGGCTGCTGGTCATAAAAATCAGCATAAGGAGAAGATGGGGACACCTTCCAAATTTTGTGATATCAAATGTTATAGGTGCTAGGGATATGGGCATATGGCTGCAGATTACCCAAATAAAAGGGCCATGATTATCCGTGACAATGGTGAGGTGGAGAATGTCACATCTAGTGATGAGGAAATGCCACCTTTGGAAGGAGGAAGTGATGAAGAGTGTCAACCAACAATAGGAGAGGCATTGATCATGAGAAAGGCGTTAGGTGAGCCACCTAAAGGGGATGGGCGTGACGTGAGAAAGGAGTCTATATTCCGTACTCAACGCTTCGTCAATGAAAAGGTGTGTAGTGCTGCTGTTGACTCGTGGAGTTGCACTAATTTGGTTAGTTTGGTATTGGTAGAGAAGCTTGGTTTGCGTACCTTGAAGCATCCTCATCCTTATAAGCTGCAATGGGTGAGAGATAGTGGTGAGTTGAAGATAACCAAGCAGGTGGAGCTTTCATTCTACGTTGGAAAATTCAAAGACAAGGTGTTGTGTAATGTAGCACCAATAGAGGCCTATCACTTATTGCTGGGGCGACCATGGCAATATGATAGAAAAGTGGTGTATGATCGGTTCAAGAATAGGTACTCTTTCGGTTGGCATGGAAGAGGTATCACACTATTACCATTATCTCCTAAGGAGGCTCATAAAGACCAAGTGCAACTAGCAACGGAGTGGAAGGAGAGGAAGACAAAGAAGGGGAAGGCTAACGGTGATGAAGTGGCTAAACAAAAGAAAGTGATGGTAGCAAAGCCGAATTGCAAGGAGCTTTATTCAACTAATCTCCATTCTTTTGTTGAAAATAATTCTTTTTCGTAGGTTCTTGAGGTTTCTCATAATGTTCCCTTTCATGGAGTGAAGATAAAACAAGATTCAAGGACGAATCTTCTTGAAGAGAGAGAGAATGATGTGAACCTAAGGGCAGATGATCAAGTTAAAGGAGGTATTTGTGACATTTGTAAAGTCAAGCCAAGGTGGAATAAGTTGCCAAGCTTGGAGGGTGGTTTGAAGGCTTCAAAAGTTGCTGGAAAAGCTGGGAAAGAAGGTTTTAACCGAACCAGCGGCATGAACCCGCACTACAGATAGCCCCGCAAGCACGATCAGAATGTTGTGCATGAAGAAAAAAAAGTTTCTAATTGAACCCGTGGCATGAACCTGTACCGCGATTACGCACCATAGGTTCGGATAGAACGACGAACAGTGGATGAAATTAGTGTTTTAAGCTTTTTTTTTGTAGTTCTTTGGTTTTTAGTCATTTTTAAACATTCCATATTTATTTTCAGGTACTTTAGCACTTATATTAGGTGATTTATTGTATTTTTCTTTTCATTATGACGATAGATCTTTTTGATTAATATTGAGTGTGAGGGTTTTCTTACAAGTTCTTTGTGAAGAACTTTCTTAGCCTATCAAGATATTCTTGTTGGGTGATTAATTATAACTTAGGTTCCATCAATTCTATTGATTTGGGTCTAAGTTTTCCAATTGTTAATTTAGTTTCAATCCATCTCACACGCGATTGGGGTTAAATTGCATCCTGATACTCAAGATGATCCTTGGGGTTGAATCAACTGCTGCTTCGAGTCGTTTATCAAGGGTTTGCGTTAGGGTTAACATTGGGTTCTTGACCGGGCATGCATCACAATGAAAGATTGGAAGCTCTTCGTTCCCTTGATGAAGTGCATAAGGTTGTTTTTAATATGGATGGTGATAGTGCACCTGATCCGGATGGCTTTACTAGTAGTTTCTTTTCGTATGCTTGGGATGTTGTGGGCATGGATGTTCATCGAGCAGTTTTGAGCTTTTTTTGTGGTGCAAAGTTGCCCAGATCAGTTACAGTGACCTCTGTTGTCTTGATCCCAAAGGTTAAAAATCCAAGAGACTTTGGTCAATTCAGACCAATTAGTCTTTGTAATTTCTTGAATAAAATTTTTTCCAGATTGTTAGCTTACAAATTGGCTCCACTTTTTCCTCAAATCATATCCTCTAATCAAAGTGGGTTTGTTAGAGGTAGATTGATATCAGATAACTATTTTCTTGCTCAAGAGATCATCTCGGGTATTGGTAGACCAAATAGGGGTGGTAATGTGGTGATCAAGTTAGATATGATGAAGGCATATGATAGAGTGAATTGGGTTTTCTTAACTAGGGTGTTGAGAGCCTTTGGATTTGGTGAATGTTGGATTGATATGGTGATACGAATCCTATAGCCATGATTCCTATCATCCAAGCTTCACCAACGAATATCATCATCTTGTGCAAATTGGAGGTTTCAACGTGGTCAAAACATGGCAAGGGAGCATGGAAGATGGCTTACTTAGCATCCACTCAAGGGGCCAAAGGCTGGTGGACACGTTTTAGGTCTAAATTGCGAAGACGGATTTTCAAAGGACAAGACCAAAAGCCAGTCGCAGACATTCTGTTGGAGGCCGCACCCTAAGCCGTCCCGCGGCCTTCCCCAGGGCCTGGATTAGAAAGCGTGCCAAGGCCAGAATTGCTTCTAACCAAGGCCGCACCTAAGGCTGCCCTGCGGCCTTCGTCCGCAGCTTTAAAATTTTATTGTTTTATTTAGTTTAGTTTAATTTTTAAGTTTTATTTAATTTAAACTTTCCATAGTTAGTTTTAGGTTTTGTATGCCTATATAAGGCTAACTATTATCGTTTATTGTTAGTCTATGTTGAATTATGAAATAAAATCAATGAAATTGGTTTTCTCCCTTTGAGAGATTTCATTAGTTCTTGGGATGAGAACTATTGCGTGCCTTTTCAAGAGTGATTCTTGTTAGGTTTTCTATACGTTAAGTTCTAATCAACAGGTGTGATTAGGGTTTAGGTTTTCTTCTTGTTAGACTCAAACGGTTTCATTCCACAGGGTTGGATTGGGGTCGAGTGATTCGACGAGATTTTGTATTCTTTGATAATTTGATTCAGATCTGCGGGAGGGTTTGAGTTAGATTATCACCCTGATCTTCAAGATGGTCCTTTGAGAATGTTCCTGTGTGAAGAGTCAAGGGTTTTGGGAGCGTCGCCTTCCTCGGGTCCCCGATTCCTCCGTCATATGGTTTGGCATCTCACATCCAACACTTGGTTTTTGGTGATTATAAATGGTTCGTCGTGTGGGTTTTTCAAAGGTTCTCGGGGTATTTGGCAGGAAGATCCATTGTCTCCAGCTTTATTTATTATTGGTGCTGAGGTTCTGACCAAGCTTGTGAATAGCCTTTTTGATAATTCTCGGTTTCAAGGTTTTAACCTTCCTAGGGGTTGCCCTAAAGTCAATCATTTGAGCTATGCTAATGATGTGTTGATTTTTTCTAGTGGCTCGGCCCAATCATTGAAGTTGGTTATGGGAGTGATTGCTAAATATGTGGAGATCTCGAGTCAAAAAATTAATGCTTCCAAGAGTTGTTACATGGCTCATCAGAGAATTTCAAAGGCCAGAAAGTCAACCATTACATAGTTGACTGGGTTTGCTTTCAAGGATTTTCCTGTTAAATACCTCGGCTTTTCTCTTTTTATTGGAAGAAAGAGGAAACATTTCTTTCTGGATATCGGTAATTTAGTTTTAAGTAAGGTGCTTTCCTGGAAGACCAAGCTGTTGTCAATGGGTGGTAGAATAACTTTGATTAAATCTGTCTTATCGTCTTTGCCTATTTATCTTCTGACAGCTGCGTCTCTACCCATATCCATTTTGAGGACGTAGGAGAGTAGGTTTGCAAAATTTTTGTGGGAGGAGAATGATAGGAAAGCTAAATATCATTGGATCAAATGGAAAGACTTACACAATCTAGTTGAGGCAGGTGGGGTTGGTTTTAGGTCACTAAAGGAGATTTTTATGACTTTCTCTATCAAATTATGGTGGCGTTTTCGCCAAGGTAATTCTTTATGGTCAACTTTTGTGTCAGCTAAGTATTGTTCGAAGGCTCATTTATGTTTGGTTGGGGTCGTTCAAAATGCTTCTTTCATCTGGAAGAGGATGTTGCATGTATGTGAGGTAGCTGAACAAAATATGGGATGGATTATCCAAGATGAGATTCAGTAAATTTTTTGTTCGATAATTGGTTAGGTGGTGGTTCTCTTGCTAACTAATTATTGAATGTTTCTAATCATTAGGTGAAATATTTTTGTGATGAACGAGGCTGGAATTTTGGCAAACTACACCATTGGCTTCTTGGTCAAGTTGTTCAACAAGTCATGCAAATGTCTCCTCCGAGTGGAAATGAACCTAATAGGAAGATCTGTAACACCCTAGAAATTCATGCCAAAACCATTTATTTTGTATTATGTTCACTAGAAAAAAAAATTTTTTTGAAGGGTCGAAATTAGTGAAAAAATAATAAGGAATGATTTTCTATTTTTCTAGCATGTTGTACCATTTTCTTTAAGAGTTGTACCAAGAAGTCTTGCAAGATTAAATATAAGATAAGTGACAAAAATCTCTTCTAATTACACTTGGCCAAGTGGAGATTAATTTGCAAGAAAGTCAAGTTTTACTTTTAGTTTTGTCTTGCTTTGATTGGTCCAACTTTTTCTCAATTCTTTTCCATTTCTTTTCTTCTTTACTTAGGCATTTTTCTCTCTTTTTCTTCTTCTCAAAACCGGCCCTTCTTCTCCCTCTTTTCTCTCCATTTTCTTTCATTTTCTTGGAGCTTTTACATCCATTTAATCACTTTTCATCCATAGAAATTGAGTTGATTTTCCTCCTAAGCAACAATCTTGTCTTACTAAAGGTATTTCCCAAGAACTTCTCTTCTTATTTCAATTATAAATTCATAGTTTTGTAGCTTTTAAACCATGTCTTTAGTGTTAAGTATGATTTATTTTAGCCATGAAATATGAAGTTTTCTTCCATGAATATGAGATTTATGAACTTGTATGACTTGTAGATAGTGAATTAAACTTGAAATGGCATGATTTAGGTTTGATTTGGTTGAAGAACTTGGAGTAGTTTATGTGGTTTTGTGATGAATTTGGGTGAAATTGAAGTGAGTTTGATGTGAAATTGGTAGAACTACTTGAGATTGGATTGTTTGGATGTTTTTCTTGCAGGTTTAAAATTTTGGGTTAGTCCGATTATAAGGGAAGTGGTGCCGAGATTTTGGTAAAACCTAATAAATAAAAGTGAATAGGCTATGATTTAGAGTTTTATAAGATGTAATTTAGTGATTTAAACGTGCAAAAATTTTTGTAGACGAACCATTAGTGAATTAAACCTTTCCGAGCGAAACTCTAAAAGTTAGAAAACCCTAATTTTGAAAACCCTAAACCCTAGGGTGAAACCCTAAACTCCAAAACCCTAGAAATTTAACCCTAGAAAGACTTAGGGTATTTCTTGAATTTCCTTATGAAATTTCTTAGATTTTAATCAGTTTTTTATACGATTATTTTTTTTCTCGTGAATTTCAGGATCCGCAAGTGAGACCCAACCTTATTGCAAGATTTTCTTAGGCTTCAGGTGAGTGTTCTTACGTGTGCATGATGCATGAAATGCCATGTAATATTTGACATTATTATTTCAATGCAGGAAATGATATGTTATACTTGACATGATTATCTAATGAAATGTGTTACTTGAGGAAGGATGTGTACTTTATTGCATCTATTCCACAATGTGTTACATGCTTTCACTATTATATGTGTTATTTGTGATTGAGACTTCCGTGACTAACTTCACCGTTATTTCACGGTTAGTCAACCCATTCATGAGTTGGAGGTTATAAGGTGCTGGGTGTTTTAGGGCGTGTTGTTCTTTCCCCAAATGAGTTGAATTCCTCTAAGAGGCCAACTCCGGATTGAACTATCTTGCTTGTTGGCCCTTCCAAGGTTGAGATTACTCCCTGGATGTGGTAGCCTGTACGGAGGTTATAAGGTGAATGGTGGTTAGGGTTCTCGCGTGATAATACTGGCATGACCTTTGATAAAGACCTGAGCTATTATCTCGGTCCGAACATCTTGGTTACATGTTCAGTACTTGCTACTTCTGCGGTTGAGCTTGCTCCCGTAGTTGAGCCCCGTATCCGCCATTGACTACTTGTTAATTAAAATATTCATATATTGTTTATTTAACTTGTCAAATATTTTATCGAATAAAATCATATTTTACTGGTATGGTTGCATGACTTGAGCACTCACTGGGCTATTATAGCTCATCCCATTTATTTGTTTTCTTTAACCAGGTTTCTCAAAATACTAAAGCAGGAAAAGTTGATTTTTGGACATTGTACATGTTTCGTTTTGTGTATTTTGTTAGCCACTTGTTTAGGCTATTCTTGTACATACTATGTAAATTTTAGTATGTAAAACCCTTTTGTAATACTTGTACTTCAAATGAATTTTATGAATATATTCCTTTATGAATGTGTATTATTTTATTAATTATGTGTACGTATTGAGCGAGTGCGTGATTCGAATCCTGGCGAGAGTTAGGCAGGCAGTCCGCTAAGCCCTTTGGTGCGCCTCTGGGTAAGGTGGGGCTGTCACAAGATCTGGATGCCATCTACATCTTGTGAGTTCTCTTTACGAATAGCTTTTGAGAGTATTACTAATCACAAATCTCATTCTTATGTTTTTAGTAAAATTTGGCATGCTAAAATTCCCTTGAAAGTCTCTTTTCTATGTTACGATTATTGAAGAATCGTCTGCGACTTCATTCGACCTTATGCAAATTTGGCTATAATATAGTCTCAAAGTGCTTTTGCTGCTATTTGCCAGTGAAGTCATTGGTGCATAATTTTTGTTTGGGCAACATGGCACAATGGGTGTGGAAATTTTTTTGGCGGTATTGTATGTGTTCAGTATGTGGATTCTTCGGTTATGACCTATCTTTCTTGGTGGTGGTTTTTGAGTAAGCATAACTACTATATTGATTTCATTCGTTGTATTGTTCCTATAGTAATTTGTTGGAACCTATGGAAGGTTAGGAACAAATGGACTTTCGAAGGAGTTTGATTGGAACCAATGGGGCTATGTAATAATATTTTTTTAGAGATTAGAGAATTATTTTTTCTCCAATTTCCAAATATTGCTGTTGATGCATCCACTTGGAGAGTTTTTTATGATCATGTTGCAGGAATTAAGAAAATTTGTAGATTTAAGTTGGGCAGATGGTTGAAGCCAGTTGGTGGCACCTCTTTGCTTAATACAAATGGTTGCAGAAAAGGGAATTTTGGAAATGCAGGTGGAGGGGGAATCTTAAGGGATTATATGGGGGAGATGAAGTTTTCTTTTTCAGTATCATTTGGTGAAGCTAGTAGCATTCAGGCGAAAACTCAGGCTTATTATTTGGTATTCAAAGTTGTCTTCAAATGGGATA
Organism: Mitragyna speciosa; assembly: GCA_024721245.1. Classification (NCBI taxonomy): domain Eukaryota; kingdom Viridiplantae; phylum Streptophyta; class Magnoliopsida; order Gentianales; family Rubiaceae; genus Mitragyna; species Mitragyna speciosa. Next base: position 16,576,503 of record CM045555.1, read on the forward strand.
TAATCAGTTTATGCCACTCATGATCTATAAGTACAAATTAATTAATTGTAAATTAATGACAAATTAAAGCATTTAATTTATCTAACTCTTAATTAATTAAGTAATTAGTTATAATTTGTACTTATTGCCAAAGTGAATGGAACCTAATGGGTCACACGCATAAAGAACATAATCTTTGGGTTAAAATGTAATTAAGATAAGTGTGAGCTACATATGGGGTTAATTTATGAGATAAATTTACTTAAAGGAATTATTTATAAATATTCTAAGTCTTGTAAGAAATTAGTTTCTTAAAAAAAATAAAGTATCAAATTGGTTTCTTTATGAAATAGAATTCTTGAAGGAGAAGGATTAGCTTAAGATAAGCTACCTAAACCTTCTTGGTTTCCAATTGCCTTTATTTCCTAACTTCCTCTATAAATAAGTTCATGCTTTGACTCTTGAATTATTATTGCAACACAAAAGAAAAAATAGTGAGAGAAAAATTGAAAAAAAAAAGAAAGATGCCATTCTTTCTTTCTCTTGGTGTCTTTCTCTCTCTCTTTCCTCCTAATTGTTAGGTTGTCTATTTCTCTTTGTATTCTTAATTAATTCAAGAGAGCTAGCACTCAAAAGTCAAAACAAGCAAGCCTAGAAGGTTCCCAAAGAATTTGTTCTTGTGGATATCATTAGAGGCTCGACGCTTGGAGAGCTTTTCGTAATAGATCTTACCTCTTCATCGAAGGGTCTTTGCCTAGTAGCATAGAAATCTTCTGTGCTTGAGGTAATTCTTGTGCAAACCCCTTTGTAATCATATAAATATATCAAAGAGATCCATGATTAAAGTAATAAAATTTTTATTTTTCTGCTATGTTACTTGTATTATTACCTTACAATTTCTTATAATTTTAATTTTAAGTCTTTTGTGTAAAAATTATTTGTAGGGTAAAATTGAGATTTTATTGCTAGTGGCATTTTGGTTATTTTTGGGCATTCTTGAAGGCCAAGACTACTAAACTCTACAAATACCCCCATTGAAAAAATAAAAAGAGGGACTTAATTGGAAAAATACCACACACATTTACTATTCTTACACACACTACACACTTTTACACATACTAATTCCTACACACACTTACACACCACACACACATATTCAGATGATAAGCACACACAAACACACATAATTTGCACGCTGTAAAATTGAACACACACAAAACACACCTTTCTTTTATACACTAAGATTAAAAGAAAAAAAAAACTCAAGAACACATCAATTCCTTCAAGACAATATCTATACACCACAAATTTTTTCTACAAAGAAAAGGTAACTCCTAATCATTTGTTTTGTCATTTTCATCACAAATTTACTGAAATTGTTATATAAATAATTTTGTTCTTTGTATTTTGGATTTTTCTCTTTTCAAGAATTTTTTTCCTTTGGGTGTTTCTAGGTTCAATCTCCTTCTTCATCTTCTTCCATCGTCACTTTTCTCTCTCTTTACTCCATCAGATAACCACCAAAAACCAACCCTCAAAGCCACAAAAATCACGCCCTTCCCACATCAAGCTCATTCACTGTCTCTTCCTTCCACCGTCATTCCACCTCCAGGAGCTACCTCCACAGTTTAACCACCTGAATTCTTCCTCCTCATTCATCATTTCCCCTGCGCCACCATCTCCACCAAGAGCTAGACTCCATTTCCCTGAAACTAGAACCACCACCAGTTCATCCTTGCCCTCCCTCACACCAACTAGCACCATTCAGCCACAACCTTCATCCAAGACTACCAACAGCTTCACCAAATACAACAATCACCCAATCTAGTCCTAAAAACAATTAGTACACTCCCAAAACAATCAGCCATCCAATTACACAATTAATGCCACTGTCTGACCTGCCTATAAAAAATCAAGAACACCAATCCCAAACGTCAATGATAGCCCCAATAAACAATCACCAACCCCCCAATTCCATTGAAATCCCACAATCAATTTCCCTAAAAAAAACAGACAACAAAACTTCACCAGCAATAATCAATTCCCTTTGCAAAACCACCCAAAAATCCACAAAAATCTGACCACCACCATATCACTATCAAACTGCTCTCCATTACCTGCCAACGCAGCATCACAAACTTCACCAGCCACACTCAAGCCAGCAACCACCAGCTTACCGTGACAGCCACCACCTTCATAGCATCGTCTTCTATGACAAATTTCACAGGCAATTACTAGAAAAACCAACCGCAAAATTTAACATCACAACCACCATCTCCATCTCATTATCATCCCCTCCTCAACTTGCAAGAAAAATCAATCCAGAACCCACCAAACCGCTAGAATCACCAATCTCCCCACAATGCCAAACCTCAATCCAAAACCATTTCCATTAGGTTCGTCAATCCCTAGCCTTATCAAATCCACCAGCAAAATCACTCACTCAGCCAAAGCCTTCACCATTCCAATCAACAAAAACAATGCCAAACCATCTAAGTCACCATCAAGTTGCTTCACTAGCAACGCCACCACCTGTCTCTGCCACAACCGCGCACCCTCAAAATTTCCGGCAGTGTCCCCACAAACCAAACCTGCAAAGAAAACAAAAAAACACCAGCAACAGTTCACCTTTGGCCACTCAAAGCCACCTAAATCAGTCCCACAAAACCACCACCATGCCTTCTTCTCCACTTCGATGGATGAATCGATTTGGGGATTTGTTATCTCTATTTCAGAGAGCTTAGAGAGAGAAAGAGAGAGGGGAAAGAGAATTAGAAGAGGGAGAGGAGCAGAAAAGGAAGAAAGAGAATTTGAAAGAAGGAGAGAAAGATGGAAAATTAGAGACAGTGAGAGAAGAAAGAACACAAGGAGAAAATCAAAAAAAAAAAGAAAAGAAAGGTTGAAATAGAAAGAGCTGAAGAGAAGAATGGAAAAACAAAGAGAGAAAAATGAAAAAAATGGGAAAATCAGAGATAAAGCAAAGAAGAAAACAGATAGAGATAGACGGAGGATGAGAAAGAGAAGAACGAAACCAGAGAGAGATAGAGAGATCTAGAGCTTGAAGACCATGAAAAAAGAGTGGAAGAATTTTCTATTCTTTTTATTATTCTGGAACAAATCTTAAGATTTGGGGGAAGGTTTTTTATACAACATTTCTTTATTATTGTGCTTACGTCTTTTTGGTTGCAGGATTTTGATTAGTCCTGGGCCTAGCTTAGTTAGTTAATTGAGTTATTTAGTTTAGTTAATTTTGTATTTAGTTGATTAATTCATATTTGAATTTAGTTAACATTTTCTATTTTTAGTAATTTCATTTTAGTGAATATTTATATTATAGTCCTGATGTTTCAAGTATTGATGACATGTCCTTTAAAGATTTTCTACTTTATGCAATTAAGTCCCCATAATTTGTAGATTGACCCCCTAGATTTTATATTTTTCTCAACTAGGTCCCTAATTTTCAAGTCATGCCCCAAACTTGTGGAAATTTGCCCCCTACTTAGTGTTAATTTACAATTGCGTCCCCCATGCTTACTTGAATTTATTATTTGGTCCCTAAATTGGTTTGAATTTGTTTTTAAGCCCTTAGTCTCATAGAATTTACGCTTGATCCTAATTTTGTTAATATTTCATATTTTAGCCTTTATTTGTTTATATTGCGATACCTTGACCTGTTTATTTGTGTTCTTAAGCATTTGTACCAGTTCTTAAAAAAAAATTACCCCTATTACTTGTTAATATTTCTTTACGTGCTCCAATGTGCTCCTATGTGATTTTTTATGTATTTTCTTCATGTGTATTTATTTTTATATTTTTTTGCATATTTATTTATTTTATGCTATTTAGTTTTGAATTTTTATTATTTGGCAAAAATGTAATCGTTAGATCACAATTTCCTTTATTTTGGCCTATTTTTGTATTTAGCGAGTCAATGTAATAGTTAGATTATATTTCATATATTCTTAGCATAATTTTGTATTTAGATAGCAAGTGTAATAGATAGGCCATTTTTAATTTCCCCTCTAAAATTGTAGCAAATTTCCCTAATGTAATAGTTAGGGCTTATGTGCTTTTGTGTGCTTGTGTGCTTATATGTTTTATCGCTTTCCATATGGTTTCGCATCTAGATATTATGATTTTTTTTTAGTTTATAAACCCCATACACGGGAGGGACAAATTACAAGAGAGAGGGGGATATACAACCTTACCTCTCTTTATTTGCAAATAGAAAGAAATAACTACTTAAAAGAAAAAAGGAGTACTAACTCCCTTACATTTTATGCAAAAGAAAATCTATATATTTAGTGAAATTTAAAGTTAAAGGAGGGAAAGCCTAGTTGATCCATTTTTATAGCACCCCTAACTTCCCTAGGTAGATTTGCAAAACCTTGAAACTCTTGATCTTCATGGGATTTTAATCCTTCATTAGCCAAACTATCTACAGGTTTGTTGGTCTGTCTGTAGCAATGAACAAAAGAGATAACATGTTGCCTGAGTTTATCTATACCTTCTAGTAGGCAATGGAGATACCATGGACATGAATTCCTTCCATTTACAATATTGACAAGAGTCAAAGAATCAGATTCAACATAGAATGCAAAAAATACCCTTCTTCAAACATAATTTCATGCCATGAACTAAAGCTTTGACTTCTGCTTCTAAACTTGTTCCATAGCCCAAAAAACATGCATATCCAAAAATTACTTTACCTTTTATGTCCCTAACCAACCCACCCCCTCCACATAAACCCGGATTACCTTTTGAGGCTCCATCTGTATTTAATTTGACAAAATTTGTTGGAAAACTCCAGTTAACCTTAGTCACCCTCATATGGCGCCTATGCCTTGGAAATCTGCAAATAAAACTCCGGCCAGCTCAATTCATCCGAATGGAAGGAAAACTTCTGTTCATATGCTCACTTAATATCTCTGAAAGTTCTATGAGCAATAGCTTCCCAAGACCAAAATCTACCTACAAAAATAAAATCATTTCGTGCCTTCCACAAGTTCCATAAAATAAGAGAAGGAGAAATAATATGTAAAAAAGCAACGAAAGGAGATTTTGCGAGAAACAACCACCAATCCATCAATCTTTGTCGAAAGAAATGGCGACCATTGTTAATACCAGCCGGATTTGCAAAGAAAGACCACACTTTCCTCGGTATATCACTGGCTCCAAAAATATGTTCCAGTGACTCTAATGAAGGAGAGTTGCAACAAAAGCATCTTGAAGGGCCATAAATACCTATCTTTTCCACAACATCTGCAATCGGGAGTCTCTTAAGTAAAAGGCGCAGCATAAAAATGGATATTTTAAGGGGAATGGCAGTATCCCAGATTCTTTTAAAAATGAAACCAGTAGCCTTTCCTTTCCTTACACAATCAAAAGGCTGATCGAGTAGAGAATAAACCAGATGGTGTTAACCTCCAAATCATTCGATCATGCCCATTTGCAGGGAGAGGAGTTGGTTTAGAGAGAATATCTTGCACAATATTATTAGGCAATATACCTTGCAAAGCGTCTTCATGCCATCTGTCTTCATTTGCAAAATGCTTCACTTAATAATCCCCATGACAATTAACTTGCTTGCGAATTGTTTCATCTCCCAACCAAACATCATATAATAAACTTATTTTTCCATCTTTAAGGTGCCAAGAAATGTGTTTTTCAGCAATATTCCTACAAGTCACCATTCGTTTCCACATTGCTGAATCTATCATAGAAGCTTTAACAAGGCTTGGATGCACATAACTACAGTATTTTGCTTGCAAAAATTCTGCCCAAAGTGATTTTTTGCTCCCTAAACCTCCACCAAAGCTTCAAAGAGAAGGCTAAATAAATATTCTCCAATGACCACAACCCCACTCCTCCTTCCTCAATTGGACAACAAAGGCTCTTCTATTTAATCCACTGACGCTTTAGCCCCTCTGCTTCTGAACCCCAAAAGAATCTAGCAAAAATCCTCTCCAAATTATCCAAAACCTCTCGAGAAGGACAATTAATAGTCAAGATATGTAACGGCACTGAGGAAAGCACATGCTTTATCAAGATAAGTCTGCCCCTTATCGAAAGAAATCTGTTCTGCCATCTCAAAACCTTAGAAGTCACCAGTTGGCAAAAGTTTGAACAATATTCCTTTTTACAATGTCCTAGAAATAAAGGACATCCCAAGTAACGAACTAGGAATGCTTTGGCAGAGAAACCCGATGATCTCTTTTATAATCCTTCTTCAAGCTCTAGACATACTGTCATGACACAAAAAACCACTCTTCTGAGGATTCACCTTTTGACCCGAGGCAACTTCATATTTTGACAAGACATCCATCACCATCTTTATGGATCTTCTAGAAGCTCCTGAAAAAATAATGATGTCATCAGCAAAAGATAAATGAGTAGTAATAGGACATCTAGGATGGCGTACTAAATGTGGAAAAACCCCGTTGCTGTGGTAAAAGATTCAAGGCTCTAGACAATCCTTCTGCAGCAATAACGAACAGAGCAGGAGAGATTGGATCTCCCTGGCACAAACCCCTGGATGACCTAAAGAAGCCTTTGGGAGTGCCATTAATAATGACAGAGAACCAACAATTAGAGAATTAATCTCCAAATCATATCGATCCAGCGTTCACCAAAACCAAAAGCCCGTAGAACACGAATCAAATATTGCCGAGATACTCTATCGTACGCCTTTTGTCATGTCAAGTTTTAATACAACATTGCCTCCCCGTTGCTTCTTTTTTATGCCACCAATCAGCTCCTATGCGAGTAGAAAAATTTCTGCCATTAATCGACCTTGCACAAAGCCACTTTGTTGAGGGGAAGATAATCTTGGATAAGATTTGAGCCAGTCTATCCGATAGAACTCTTGATATAACTTTGCTAAGAAAGTTGCACAAACTGACTAGGCCTGAATTGGGAAAAGTCCTGAGGATGTGTGGTCTTAGGAATTAGGCAATTAAAGTTGAGGAGATGGACTTTGGAAAATCTGCCCCACAGAAAAAGCTTAGTACTGCATTATATACATCATTAGCCACGACCTCCCAAGCCTGTGAAAAAAACTTGCTAGTAAATCCTATTCGGGCCAGTGCACTTTCACCATCCATACTAAAGACTACATTTCGCACCTCTTCCATTGTAGGAAAATTCTCCAGATAATCAACATCCTCTAAGGATAGAAGCTTCGGAATGTGAGATAATTCATAATGCATACCCGAATCTTCATGTGAAAGAAGACTAGAAAAATACTTACAAGCTTCATGCATAATATCTTCTTCCTCATGCAACCATTCACCCGATTCATTTTTCACACTATGGATAATTGATTTGGTTCGCCGTTCAGATACAATAGCATGAAAGTATTTTGAATTTTTTCCCCCTCCTTCCACCACTTTATCCTTGCTTTTTGCTTCCAATAATGTTCTTCCAAGATTAAAGCTTCATTCAAAGAGTCTCTAGATTGCTGCATGGTTTCTAAGGCTTGAGCTGAACCTTCCTCATCAAAATTTCTTTCATCAGTAGCTGCCTTCTCCTCCCAGTATTTTACATTCACAAATATGTCTCCAAAAGTCTGCTTGGACCAGCTACGTAACACCTTCTTCAAATGCTTCAGGTTATCTGCTAAAGCTTTTAAAGGAGAGCCACCAAGCTCAGAATTCTAGCTAGCTCGAACAACATCAAGAAAGCTCGGATGTGCTGCCCAGAAGTTCAGAAACCTGAATGCCTTTGGTTTATCAACTTCCTTCAACTTCCCTTTCAACAATAGGGGTGCACGGTCAGATGGACTCCTCGATAAATGTTGGACAGATAGATGGACATTCATTGCCAATGAAGGATTGGTTCATTAGAAACCTGTCAAGCCGTTTCCAAATCCTTGCACGACCAAACCTGTTATTGCACCATGTGAAGGGCGATCCTATATAGCCTACATCAATCACTTGAGAATCTTGCATGAAAGAAGAGAAAATCAAGAGCCTCTTGCAATTGGAATGGCCTGCCCCCTTTCTTTTCCTTCAGCCTGTGTGATGACATTGAAATCTCTCCCTATGATCCATGAAGCCTTATCGTCATTATCTGCTTTTAAATTGCCCACAACCTTCTTCTATCCTCTGAATTACAACTAGCATGTACAAATGAAAACTTGCAAGGAGAAATAAAAATAGGATGCTAGATATCAACATAAATATGTTGCTGCCTCTCCCCAATTATACTACATGAAATAGAATGCATAAAAAACATCCAAAGAGATCCCGCAGGATTGTGGCTCCCCTTATCCAGTTCGAAGCCTTCAACCTTATTTCATCAAATTTATCTACACCTACATTAGGTTCACCCAAAGCCACTAACATTACATTATGAGCTTTTATTAACATACGCAGTCTTCTTAGATTTGAGGTTTTAGCAACACCTCGAATATTCCAAAAAAGAACATTAAACATTTAAAAGGAATGAAGAGAAGGCTACTGATTTGGTTCTAGAGCGAAGAACCCTATCCGAAGCGATGACAATTCCTTTCTGTTTACCTGGATGCCGAAAGTCTGGAATATTCTGGGCCTGTTGAAGCACCTCTTCCGGTCGATTTAATGTCTCCAAGTTGCAAAAATCCAGTCGTTTCCCAATAGACATAACAACACCAATGTCAGCTTGTGTGCTTCCTCCTCTAGGTGATAGATTTCCCGTAATACATTCAGCTTTCAGTTAATAAGGCTTTGTATTAAGCAAGAGTTGCTCATTATCTTCCTCCACCAGTTGTGCAACATCAAGTTTCAGGAGGATGATCAGGTCAAGTATCTCGTACATCACCAAAATTATCCTCGTCCTGCACCTCTACTTCAGCAGCATGAAGAGTAATATTATCTGGATCATTACCTTCAACAATCACTTCATCAGTCTTAGCATCATGCGTTTTAGCATCAACAGAAATACATACAGTTCATTTGCTTTCCAGGAGGAAACTAATTAAGCATCTGAATCACAGATTGATTTCTAGTGTTCTTAGGCAAAGATTCCTTTTCCATAACATCATCATTATCCTGTGCGATCTGAATTCCTTGTAAAGAATCACCCTAATTTTATTGCAATTTAGAAGACTCTCCTCTATTATCAAATTTCATAGATTGCTACTTCTTTGGAACATACTGCTTTTGTTCCTGGTTTTGAAGTTTGTTCCTTTTCTCCAGAATGACTGGCTCTTTCAAATCCTTCGGTTCTTTTCCTTTCGAATTCAAAACTCTACAATTTGCCTCACCATGGCCTTGTTTATGACAGTGACTACAATAAGAAGGCAAATCTTCATATACCATGTGTTGCCAGAAACCTTCCTAGCCCCCTACAATCCATATTCTTTGTGGAAGATCATTGTTTAGTTCTACCTCGACACAAACTCTTGCAACATTCGGTCAAGATAATTGGATAGTAGTAGCGTCCAGCTTTAGAGGAGTCCCAACTACATTAGCTATCATGAAGATAGCAAATTTATCGAAGAAATGAATGGGAAGGCCTTCCAACGACAACCACACAAGCACACGAGAAGGTTCAATATCCAGTCGGAATTCCGGGCTCCATTTGAAAACCCACAATGGAAATTCATTAATCATCCATATACTTCGCAACCAACAACGTAGGTAATCTTCTTCTTGATGAAATCGAATCAAAACATGCCTGGAATCTAATAGTCCTAATGAGTATGTTCTAGTAAAACCAATACCAACAAAAATCGTTCTCAAGATCTCCATATTTGGATGGCTATGGGAGAACTTTCCCATAAGAGCAAATTTGAACGGAACTGCAAGCTTCTCGATCTCTTACTTAGAAAAACATAACGCAGACTTTCCTCTATAGATCGATGGAGGTTTGATCATTAATGGGGAGGGCAATTTATGCATTAACACTTTAGCAAAAGAACGATTTGCAGCAGTAGTAGGTTGCCCTTCAAGCAAAGGTTGAAGGGTAGCCATGAAGCCCTAAAATTCAAAAAAAGTCGGGAGGGAATTTTAGAGAGAGAAAGAAGAGATAGATGAAGGATGTTCTCACAACCAATATGGATATTATGTTTATATGTTATGTGCTCCTACGTGCTCTTATTTGTCTTTATATGCTTACTTTCTCTCGATTCATGTTGTATTATTCTTATTCATACTTTATTAATTTATAATTATTCCGTCACCACATTAGTCCAATGCTAGTTGTGGTTTTACCGTTTTCCCACTAGTCCAACGCTAGTAGAAATTCTTAGAAAGGGCTAGTCCAACGCTAGACTCCTAGGTCATTTAGTACTAGGTTCACTCATTATGTGCATTTCATTTCATTTCACACACTTTTTCTTTATTTTTTAGGATTTTTCATTTTTGCATGACTTTTGTATTTATTTTATTATTATTAGCTATTTTTACATAAATTCAGTGTATGACATCTAGATTGGATTTTACATAGAGTTTTAGGTCATTTGTGTGATCCGACTAGAGATAGTCGCCTACTTAGGTGGAAGCGGTGGCGTCACATGCTATTTTTCCCTCTGTGACTAAAGAATAGTCAGTCACGAGTTTCTTAGTCCCTCATACCCATTATGTTGCATCTCCACTTTTTTTTATCACTTACTACCTATATTACTATTTTTTTTCCTTTTTTGCATCACATCTTGCATTCTACACTCGTGACTCCCTCGAGGCCTCATTTTGGGTTTCGCAATTAATGTGATATTCCTGATCAAGCCTCGACGAGACATTTGACCCTCTTGATACCACACTAGATTTAGGATTTGCATTCACTTAGACACATCCAAACACAATAGAAACAAAGGGTTAATTTAGAAAATTTTGATTAAACCTCCCAACTAGCCTCGGCTAGGTAGAAAGGGTGCCTTGGGTGCCAACCTTTGCCTTTCCTTTCTTCAAATTTGACTCTCTTACTTTTTCGTAGTTCGGAGTCGAAAAAGGGTTTTCAAATATTTTTTTAAAATTTTATTTTGTTTTGCTATATGATTTTTCAAGTGACATGGTACACCCTAATTCAATACCAAGTGGCAACTACATCTTTTAACAAAAAACCCTTTTTCAAACTATTTGGCCAAAACTGTTGCATTTTTTAGTCATAGCCTTCTTTTGTTTTTCAAAATACCATTTTCTCCAAAAATATACTTTTTCACTAAAAACCCGGCCTTTTTTTTCACACACGCACAATTTTTCTAAAACCTTTCTTTTCAAAAAGGATCACCTGACCAGACTGCTTTTTCGAGGTGCGACAGTCACGAATCGACCTTGTGCAGATCTTTTGAGGCGCGACAAGGACATTTTAGTCATTTTGCTTATTCTTGGAGGTCAAGTTTATCTAACACTATAAATACTCCATTTGGTAAATAAGAAAAAAATAGAAAAATCCTAGAGAGATTTTTTATCTTCAGTTTTTTATACTACACCAAGAACACCAAAAACACACACTTATTTTCTAGTACATCTTCAACTCTACACCTAGAATACGTGGAACACACACTGGTACATCTTCAACCTACACCTAGAACACACTTATTTTCTGGTTCATCTTCAGCCTTACATCTACAATGCCGAGAACAAACACTAGTATATCTTCAACCTTACACATAGAACCCCAAGAACACACATTAGTTCATATTCTTCCAAACACCTAGAACCTCTAGAACACCTAAAACACCATTTTCACACACTTCGCAGATTCACTGCACACACCACACACTCAAACACACACTTACACACACTCTCACACACAAACAATACACAGTCACACACGCACAACACATTCACATAAACACACAATTCCCACACACAATCCACACACAACACTCCCACACACTTAAACTCACACAATTCACACAACACTCCCACACAGCCAAACACAATTCACACATAGAGTCACATCATTTCACACATGATCAGTAAGAAAACACACAATCACACCATTTCACACATGGTTAGTAAGAACACACACACAATCACACCATTTTCACATGCACATACACAAGTTAGAAACATACACAGGCTACCCCCATCCATCTTCATCTTTTCTAGCCACTCAAAATTTTTAGCAATTCATCACCAATTACCATAAAAAACACCACCTATCTACCACCTTCAACCTATTTCACGACCACAACCAGTTAAAGCGAAGTAAAATCCACCATGACTAGCCTCCAAAATGCCAACATACCATCCAAATTCACCAGCAATAGTTCTCCATTAATTCACAAGCCATCACCACCCAAAATCAGTAAGCAAAGCCACAAGATAGCAAAATCATCACCAACCTAAATTCATCAGGCCACACACCATCACCTACAACCTCCATCTCCTCTACACCCCTCTCAACAGACAACACCCAATCATCCCAATCGAACAATCACCACTGAAACACCAACCATCCACCATCATACAGCCACCGAAATCTCAATCCCACACCACCTCCCACAGTCCATAATCACAATCAAAATAATTCCAAACCACGGCCCACTCATTAGTGAACCCCCCATAAATGTAATTGTCAACCACCCAAGATCAGTTAACCACCAAATCCCCATCACAGAGCCATCATATCCTTCTAAGCTCCCATACCACCAAAACATTCCTAAAACAACCATCCATAGCCTCAATCACCTTTTAAGCCAATCCACAATCAAAGCAACAAACAACACCAAAATCACTCTGCAAAATCTCCCTCAATTGACCTCATCACTTCAAAAAGCACTACCACGATTACATGGGTGCACACACGCAATTAGAAATCAGTCGACCCCAAGCCAAAACACCTAAAAGCAACGGCCCTTTCTTCACCATCTCCGCTTGGCAAAACCTCCAAAACCACCTCAAATCTCCTCCTAAATCAGCCCTCCACAGCCTACACTAAAACCAACAAGACCTCCATAGCCTTCAAATCAACATCCCCCACAATCAATACAACCATCGCAGCCCTCCTCTACCATCGACAATAGCCTAATGCAGCCACAAACCACCAACTCCAACAATCAAACTACCTTCTTGTACAAAAGGGTAAAATTCTTGATAAAATTCTTGGGTTCTCTTCTTTTTCCTTTGAGTAACATAATCCAAGGAAACTTGGTATCAATACTTGTGATTGTTGTGAATATTGATATGAATATTTGTGAAATGTGATTTAGGAAGTATTTGATGTGGTTGAAAACAATTTTAAGAAAAAGGGAAAATTCGTCTTAATATGTTTTTGTGAATTTGTTCTTTTGAAGACTAGAATTGCAACGAAGGGAAAGATATGGAAGTTTGCATCTTTTGAAGGAATTTGAGCTTTGGGATTTGGGTTCAGAGGATTTGGAGTTTGGGGTGATTTAAAACCAGATTGGGAAAGCTTGGGGGTTTTCTTTAGCTTTAGTTCTATCAGCTAATGAAGAAGATGAAAATGGGTTGCTGTAGACACCAAATTTTGACACATCATTTATTTTTAAACATTGGGGGGTAAATTTGCATTTTTTGGGCCAAATTTTATTTTTTCAATAATCTGGGGGGGGCAAAATAGTAATTTTATTTATAAATATTTTTCTATCATTTTTTTGGGGGTTTTAAAATTCATATTTTTACTTTCCTGAGAACTTGTTAATTTTTTATGAATTTTTCTAAATTTAATTGGTATTCTTTTATATTTTACCAACACAAGGGCAAAATGGTAATTTCACCTCAAGAACACCATTTTAGCTCATCTTTAGTTCCAAATTCATTTTTTCTAATTTTTTAAGCATGTTTCTAAATTTTCTTGATTTTTTCGGAGACAATAGCTATTTTTCTGAAAATTTTCATTGTCCTAGGGCAAAATCGTCATTTTACAAATTAAGTTCATTTTTCATCGATTTTTGAGTCATAAATGCATTTTCAGTGTTTTAAGATTATTTTTAATTTTTGATAATTTTTTTAGGTAAATAGCTATTTTTCTGCAAATTTTCATTGTCTAAGGGCAAAATCATCATTTTACAGTTTAAATTCATTTTTTGTCAAATATTGATTCAAAAAGGCATTTTCTAATGTTTTAAGCTTACTTTTAATTTTTAATAATTTTTTGAGGCTAATATCCCTTTTTTTGTGTATTTTCATTATTCGGGGGCAAAATCGTAATTTCACACCCCGAGCGCGTTTTAATCAGCTTTAAGCTCCAGTTTTTATTTTTGAAATCTACTTTGAATTATTTTTGAAAATTTTAGAGATTACTGTCATTTTTTTGTATTAATTTTTAATTTTTGGGGTTAAAATTTTTTTTTAAATAAAATTAGTATTTTTATTACCGGTGGCGTTTTCGTTATTTTATAACATTCTTAGTGACCAAGACAAGTGGCCTGTAAATACCCCTTTTAATCAATAAAACAAAAAAAGGAGAAAAAATGAAAAAACCCTAAAAACACAAAGCTTTTATTCATTAAGGATCAAAACACACACCAAGCCATCAAAAATCACACACACCAGCCGTCTGTTATTTTTCCAATTACTGTTCATCGGTCTCGGCCACTGTTCATCGGATTCACTGTTCATCATCATATTTGTTTCTGAATTTTGAAAGGTGAGTTCATAGTTTCTCTCCTTGTTTGATTCATTTTCTTGCAATTTTTCTTCTCTGAATCTGTTTGTTTGTATTAATCCATTTGAGATTTTAGTTAAATCTGTTTTATTTCTGGTTTTTCTTTCCTTTTTGTTTCTAGGTTTGGGATGCATTTTCTATGTCTTGTTTTGTTCTGTTCCTGGGTTGCTTTGGAATTCATTTCAACATTTTCATCTCTTGCCATTAGACCATCACCTTCCACCACCACCTGTTCAGCTAATCATCACCAAGAATCACCAGCTGTTCCACAGTCCTCCATCCACCACCGTTTCCCTTCACTGTCAGACAACTCCTCAGTCTACCTCTCCCAACAGCCATCAACACACAACCTTGTCCTACAATCAACAATTCACCACCTCTGCCTCCATTGTCACAAAAATAGGACCATAAACAAGCCCCAATCTTCAACTCCACCTCTAGACCACAACCCAACAACCATCATCAATTTCCAGTCGAACCACCAAAACCACCACCATCGGTCCCATAACTCAACCTTGAACCCTCGGTAGCAATTCCAATCGATCACCAAAAGTCCAAGATCAACCACCAGTGCCATCACAATTCCACCACTGCCTCCCGTATCTCATTCACAATAGCTACTGGACCATCCCTACCGAGCCCACAATCCAACTGCCAGTTCGCAACTCTCCCCACGCGACTTGCAATACCTGTTATCGATAGCCAAAACACAACCTCACATGTAAATGTATAACTCTACCTACCACAGCCTTATCACCGCCAATTTAATTGTTTGTCCACCCACAGCCAATAAACACAAACTACCATCTATTTCCCCTAGCCCTTGTTGCCAGAATCTTTACCACAAAAGCATCAACAATACACAAACTCACAACCACAGTTTCACAATAAAAATCAGATAGCAAAATCATCATCTTCATCCACAATTCCATCACACCTTCAATCAATCCACTATCAGAGATTACACACACAACACACATACACAGTGACACACACATACACACACGGATACACACATATCAGTCACACAGCACACAAATTCACACAGACACTCAAAATTCATGCACACACTCACACTCTACTTCGCAGACAGTCACAAATTTCAGCTCACAAACAACACATAATCACTCGCACAACTTCACACACAGAAATGCAAACTACCCAAAACCCCTCCACCGTAACCTCCATCGTCACCCATAGCTCCATCCCCATTCCCAGCTCCAGCGAACTCCACTGTCATTCTCTCACTTTCCAACATAAACCCACCATCTCAAATCCTCAATTTCCTCTCTCACAATCACCACCCACCACCAATTAGCACCCTGACACACCAAAATCACCGCCATGTAACCTCTGATCACCATCAATTCAAGCAAAAAAGGGTTCAGTCCACCTCCAAAGCTAGAGGGAGGAAGATAGAGATGGCGAAGCTGGAGAAATCTGGAAAGAGGAGAGACGGAAAACACGAGAGAAAAAACGAAGAAGAGAGATAGAAAAGAGGGCCTGTGACAGCCCTACCTTATCCAGAGGCGCACCAAATGGCTTAGCGGATAGCCTGCCTAGCTCTCGCCAGGACTCAAATCACGCACTCGCTCAAGACATCCAAACATACTTAACCCCAAAATAAAATACATTCATATAATTCACTTAAAAGTACAAGTATCACTAATATGGTTTACACACCAAAATTTACATAGTATTTACAATAATAGCCTAAACAATTGGGCTATCAAAATACATAAAACAAAGCATTTACTACGTCCAAAATCAGCTTTTCCAGCTTTAATATTTTGGGAAACCTAGTTAAAGAAAACAAATAAACGGGATGAGTTATAATAGCCTAGTGAGTGCTCAAATCATGCAACCATACCAGTAACCCATAATTTTATTCAATAAAAATAATTAACGAGTTAAATAAACAATGTATAAACAATTTAATTAACAAGTAGTCAATGGCAGATACGGGGCTCAACTACGGGAGCAAGCTCAACCACAGAAGTAGCAAGCACTGAACATGTAACTATGACGTTGGGACCGAGATGATAGCTCAGGTCCTTGCCAAGGATCATACAAGTATAAACAAGCAAGTATCCTAACCACCATTCATCTTGTAACCTCCGTATAGGCTACCACATCCAGGGAGTAATCTCAACCTTGGAAGGGCCAACAAGCAAGAAAGTTCAATTCGGAGTTGGCCTCTTTGAGGAACTCAACTCAATTGGGGAAGAACAATACGCCCTAAAACACCCAGCACCTTATGACCTCTCAATCACGACCGGGTTGACTAACCGTGAGGTAACGGTGAAGTTAGTCACAGAAGTCTCAAGCACAAATAACACATGTAATAGTGAAAGCATGTAACACATTGCGAAATAGATGCGATAAAGTACACATCTTTCTCAAGTAACACATTTCATTAAATAATAATGTCAACTATAACATGGCATTTCATGCATCATGCACACATAAAAACACTAACCTGAAGTGCCTAAGAAAAGATTTCATGATATGGTCGGGTTTCACTTCTAGATCATGAAATTCAACAGAAAATAGCCGTATAAAAACCTGACTAAAATCTAAGTAATTTAATAAGAAAAATTCGAGAAAAACCCCAAGTCTTTCTAGGGTTAAATTTCTAGGGTTTTGGAGTTTAGGGTTTTACCCTAAGGTTTAGGTTTTTCAAAATTAGGATTTTCTAACTTTTTAGGGTTTTGCTCAAAAAGATTCAATTCACTAATAGCTCATCTACTAAAATTTCTACACGTTCAAATCACTAAATTACAGCTTATATAATTTTAAATCATAGCCTAATCACTTTTACTTCTTAGGTTTTACCGAAATTGCGACAACATTTTCCCTATAATCGGACTAACCCAAAATTTTAACCTGCAAAGAAAACAACCAACCAGCCCAATTTCAAGTAGTTCTACAATTTCCATATCAAAATCAATTCAATTTCACTCCAAATTGGCCATAAAAACACATGAAATACACCAAGGTTGTGACAGCCCCACCTTACCCAGAGGCGCACCAAAAGGCTTAGCGGACTGCCTGCCTAGCTCTCGCCAGGTCTCGATTCACGCACTCACGCGAAAATCCAAACGTACTTAACTTAAAATAAAATAACATGAAGTGACATGGAATAAAATAAAACAAACTCTTATTATTTAACTTGAAGATACAAGTCATATCAAAAAGTTACAAGTCATAATGTACATAATTTTTTCACAATAATAGCCTAACATAGTGCGACTATTACAACAACTAAAACACTTATAATAACCCAAAAACCAGTTGGTCCAGCTTTAATTTTTCAGTTGACCTGAGTAAAGGAAAACAAATAAAATGGAATGAGCTATAATAGCCCAGTGAATGTCCAATTCATGCAATCATACCAAGCACTCATGATTTCAGGTCATTAAAATAATCAATAAATTAAATAAACAATATATGAGCAATTTAATTCACATGTAGTCACTGGCGGATACAGGGCTCAACTACGGAAGCAAGCTTAACCGTAGAGGAGCAGGTACTGATCATGTAGCCACGATATTTAGGACCGAGATAATAGCTCAGGTCTTTATCAAGGAACATATCAGTTTTATCAATCACAAGCCCTAACCGCCAATCACCTTATAACCTCCGTACAAGCTACCACATCCGGGGGAGAAAAATCTCAACCCTGGAGGGCCAACACACAATCAAGAAAGTTCATTCCGGAGTTGGCCTCTTTGAGGATTCACAACTCAAAAGGAAAGAACATCACACCCTAAAACACCCAGCACCTTATGTCCTCCCACTTGCAGCCCGGTTGACTAACCGTGAAATAACAGTGACGTTAGTCACGGTAGTCTCACACACACAAATAACATTTTAAATAATAAAAGCGTGTAACACATTGTGGAATAGATGCGATAAAGTACACATCTTTCCTCAAATAACACATGTACTCACATAATATTTGCAAGTTAAGCATAATAGTCACAAAATAAAATTATCACATTCCATGCATCATGCACACATAAAGACACTCACCTGGTGCCTAAGAAAATATCTCGTAGAAAGGTCGGGTCTCACTATTGGATCCTGCAAATTGAAAGAAATAATCTAATGAAAAACCCAATTTATACCCTAATTAACCTAGTAAGAAAATTCAAGAAATACCCCATTAAATTCTAGTTTTTTTTTCTAGGGTTTAGGGTTTAGGGTTTAGGTTTAGGGTTTTATTCTAGGGTTTTCTAGGGTTTTTCTAGGGTTTTTCTAACAAAAATTGGGCATTATTTCCCCTAAATTTCGGCCCTTCCAATCTTGTTTTTCATCAAGATTTCAATCATCCAACCCATAATTCAATCAAGTTCTACAACTTCTTAGTTCAATCCAAACTCAAATTCAATCAAAATCTCACTAAATCTCAAGGATTAAGCTCCAAGAACTTTCACCCAAATAACATGTTCTTCATGAAATTTCAAGGTTCCAAGGCCACATACTAGTCTATTTAACCACTAAGAACACTTTATCTAACAAGTATATATCAAGTTCTAACTAATTTCTTCAAGTAGTCTTAACAAGAAACTTGGTATTAAACTTGAATAAAAACTAATTAAAACATGAAATTAATAAGGTAGGTTCATGGTAAATACCTTAGATATGCTTAGAATTTTGCTTAGAAAAGATAGAAGTCCACTTCCTATGGTGGATTTGTTCCAATTTGAGAGATGAAAGTCCAAGAAATTTGAGAGCAAAAATGGGGAAAGAAGAAGAAAGAGCTTGGCCGGCCAAAGTGAGAAGGAAAAGAGAGAGAAATAGGCTAGGAAAAATGAAAAAGAAAGAAGAAAAGATGGGAAAATGGTGGTCCAATTAAATCCTTACAAGAGTAAAGTAAATAGTTAGTCATTTAATGCAAGAATGGCCACTTGGATTAATTTAATTGGTGAAAATTAATAACTCTTATCACTTATATATATTCAATAAATAGACATAAATTATTAAAGCAAATTAGGACAAAATAGAAAGAGGAAAACCGGCCACAAGAAGAAAAAGAAAGAAAAGAATTTCGGCCCAAAGAAAAGAAGAGAAATTTCGGCCAAAGAAAGAAAGAAAAGAGAGAGAAATTTTCGGTCAAGGGAAAAGAAAATAAGGTAAGAAAATAAGTGAACTTTTGAAGTAAAATTGAGCTAAAATTTCAAGTAAGTCAAAAGACTAGAATATAATGAAATGAAGCTAGTCAAAATTTGAACACTACTATAAGTTAAATGGTCAAATGAAATTATTCTAACTTTAGTACTTAGGTATTCTTGCTTTAGAATGAAACTCTTAACTAAGTAACCTTAACTAACTCAAGAACTCTTCCCAACTAATAATTCTAAGATCTAGCACTTAACCCTAATTAGAGAAAAAATGCTATCTTATATGTGCTATTTTCTAGGGTGTTACATCCTCCCCCCCTTAAAAGAATTTCGTCCTCGAAATTCTACCTGGATTTTCGAAGAGCTTGGGATAATTTCTCCGCATTTCTTCTTCTGTCTCCCACGTGGCTTCCTCTAGGTCATGATGCTTCCACAGGATCTTGACAAGGGGGATTTGTTTATTTCTCAGTTCCTTTACTTTACGGTCCAGGATTTGAACTGGTTGCTCTTCATATGCCAAAGTTTCGTCAAGCTCAATTTCGTCAGGTTGAAGCACGTGCCTTGGATCCGGATGATATTTTTTCAAAACCGACACATGGAAGACATTATGCATTTTTGATAATTTTGAAGGCAAGTCCAATTGATAAGCAACCTTCCCGATACGCTTAACGATTTTGAATGGTCCCATGTATCTTGGTTGAAGTTTCTTCTTTTTCCCAAACTTGGATGCCACCTTTAAATGAAGAAATCTTGAGAAATACTTCATCTCCAACCTTCGAACTCCAGCTCTTTCCTTCTAGTATCAGCATAACTTTTCTGTCGACTTTGAGCAGTTTGAAGTCGTTGTTGTATTAACTTGACCTTTCTCATAAGCTTCTTCTATCCAGGGTACTTTTTCCGGACCTAACACCTTTCGCTCGCCCACTTCATCCCAATAGCCAGGCGTTCTGCATCTTCTCCCGTACAATGCTTCAAACGGAGCCATCTGGATCGAGGATTGGTAGCTATTGTTGTAAGCAAACTCAATTAAGGTCACATGTTGATCCCAGTTGCTACCAAAATCCATCACACTCGCCCGCAGCATATCTTCTAAAATCTGGATTACCCGTTCGGATTGACCATCGGTCTGGGGATGGTAAGCCGTGCTAAAGTTCAACTTCGTTCCCAAAGCTTCGTGCATCTGTCCCCACAGTCGGGAAGTAAACCGAGGATCTCGGTCTGAAACAATACTAACTGGAATCCCATGCAGTCTCACTACTTCATCAATGAACATACGAGCAAGTTTTTCCTAACGGGTAAGGTCATGTTCATAGGAAGAAAATGAGCAGGATTTGGTCAAGCGATCGACAATTACCCAAATTGCGTCATGTCCCCTTTGAGTTCTCGGTAACCCGGAAACGAAATCCATGGTGATGTGCTCCCACTTCCACTCTGGGATTTCTAAAGGTTGTAAGTAGTCCTGATGGTCTCTTGATGTTCAGCTTTTACCTGCTGACACGTAGGGACAAGTCTGCACGTACTCTGCTATTTCCTCTTTCATATTGTCCCAGCAATATAGTTTCTTCAGATCTTGGTACATTTTTGTACTCCCCGGGTGCTACAGTGTACTTGGACCGATGGGCTTCATCCATGATCACTCTCTTCAACTCTTCGTCTCTTGGGATGAAGATACGATTTCGGAATCTTAACAGTCCCTCGGGACCCTACACTATACTCAGGTATGGTCTCCGTCTTTGGCTTTCTCTATCCGCCTTCTGTAATGTGAGATCCTTGCCTTGAGCTTCTTGAATTCGTTCCAACAATTCAGATCGTACACTTTACATTTCCACAAATGACTTTAGAGCCAGCTATTCTTGGACTTGCTCTCACTTAATCGCTCCAATAAATCCCATTCATGAACGGCCAAACTAGCCATTTGCACCTTCCTACTTAAAGCAGTCTGCAACAACGTTAGCTTTACCCGGGTGATAATTAATAGTGCAGTCGTAATCCTCCAATAACTCCACCCACCTACGTTGTCGTAAATTTAGCTCTTTCTGAGAAAATAAATATTTCAAACTCTTGTGATCGGTATACACCTCAAAGGTGACCCCATACAAATAATGCCTCCATTTCTTGAGTGCGAAAACCACAGCAGCTAACTCTAGGTCATGTGTGGGATAATTCCTCTCATGAGTTTTTAACTTACGGGAAGCATAGGCCACCACTTGTTTCCCTTGCATCAACACACCTCCTAAGCCTTCCCGTGAAGCATCAGTGTACACCCTGAAGGTCTCTTTTCCATTGGGCAATGCTAGCACTGGGGCAGATGTCAGTCGCTTCTTAAGCTCAATGAAACTTTGCTCACACCGTCCATCCCAAATGAACTTAACATTTTTCTGAGTCAAAGCAGTGAGTGGTGTGGCTATCTTTGAAAAATCTTTAATGAATCGCCGATAATAGCCAGCTAAACCCAAGAAACTACGAACTTCGGTGGGATTCTCGGGTTGTTTCCAACTAACCACGGCTTCTACTTTGGATGGATCTACTGCTAAACCTTCTCCCGAAATAACATGACCCAAGAATGACACTTGGTCCTTCCAAAATTCGCACTTACTAAACTTGGCATACAGCTTATTATCCCGCAAGGTTTGTAGTACTACCCTCAAGTGTTGCTCATGCTCTCCCCGGGACCTTGAAAAGATCAAAATATCATCAATAAAGACCACTACAAACTGGTCTAAGTAGGGTCTGAAAACCCGGTGCATTAAATCCATAAAAGCCGCCGGGGCATTCGTTAACCCAAATGGCATCACTACAAATTCATAGTGCCCATATCGAGAGTTAAATGCAGTTTTAGGCACATCTTCCTCTTTAATCTTCAATTGATAATATCCTTGCCGAAGGTCTATCTTAGAAAAGATCACCGCTCCCTCCAGTTGATCAAACAGTTCGTCAATTTGAGGTAAAGGATACTTATTCTTTATAGTAACACTATTTAACCCTCGATAATCAATGCAAAGCCTAAGAGTACCATCCTTCTTCCTTACAAATAATACTGGGGCTCCCCATGGTGATACACTCGGCCTGACAAATCCTCTCTCCAACAAATCCTGGAGTTGAACCTTAAGTTCTTTAAGTTCGGCTGGGGACATGCGGTAGGGAGTTCTAGATAGTGGCGATACCCCTGGTACCAATTCTATTTTGAATTCCACTTCTCTCTCCGGAGGTAGAGAGCTTAATTCTTCGGGAAAAACATCAGGAAATTCTTTTACCACCAGCACATCCTCAAGTCTTCACTTTATCCTCAGGTGTGTTAATTAAATAGGCAAGGTATCCTACTGCCCCTCGGAACATCAATTTCCTAGCTTGCATGGCCGAAAGAAGATTTGAGGAAGCTAGGGTTTTATTAACATCCAATCTTAAAATAGGTTCCCCCGGTATGCTAAAATCCACCACTTTCGTCCCACAATTCAGTTGAGCACTATACCGGGTCAAACAATCCATGCCTAATATTACATCATAACCCCGAATAGGTAAAGCTATGAGATCTGTCAACAATTTCCTTTCTCCTATCCGAAGTTCACAATCTTGATAAACAAGATTAGTTATCAGACAATGGTCCCCAGTCGGAGTCCTTACTTCCAATTCATAAGATAACTTAACAGGTTGAATCTCTAAAGCAGTCATAAATTGAGAATTCACAAAGGAATGAGTGGATCCAGGGTCTACTAGTAATTTAGCCAGACGATGAAAAACAAGAATCATACCTTCAATTACCGCCGGTGATTCCCGGGCATCCTGCTTATCAAGGGCATACACACGAGCCGGCACTTTTCGTTTATTCCCGCTCTCCCTAGCTTGCTGGATCTCCTTGGGTCCAGATTGAGCGGTGCTCGGTCCACTGGTGGTCTGTCTGGGACATTGATTTATTCGGTGCTCGCCACTGCCGCAAAGCAAACATTTTCGATTCTTTCTCCAGCAATTTTCTTCAGTGTGGTTACCTTTGCCACAGTATCCACAAGCACCAGAAGCAGCTGACGACTGTTTTTCCTTTTGAATATCTTCTTTTTGTTCACTTCTTGGAGGAGCCCTTCCCACCGGAGCACCTCTTGATCTACCGAACGGGGCACCTTGTCCAATTCTCATTCCTCCCATTCCCCGTCCCGTCTTAGGGGCTGGAGCGCTTCCAGTTGAAGGGCGAGCATCACTGGTATTTCCCCGTTTTCTTGCTTTCACAGTGCGGACCAGAGACTTGGTTTCCTCCACCTGCTGTGCTTTTTCCACGGCATCTTCGTACGTTTCAATGGTGGCAGCTGCGAGAGCATCCTGGATCTCCAAATTCAACCCTTGAATAAATCTCCTCTTCCGCCGCCGCTCAGTGGCTACGAGTTCTGGAGCATATCGAGATAATTTCGTAAATTGAGCTTCATACTCAGCTACGGACAACAACCCCTGCCTCAACTTCAGAAATTCGTCTTCCCGCTTTTCTTGCACTCGCACGGGAATATATTTCTCTTTAAACTCCTTGGTAAAATTGCTCCACGTCCTTGGGGTCTGATGTCTCTCCCACTTGGCGTTGATTAAATTCCACCAAGGAGTGGCAGCCCCTTCCAATTGAAACACGGCGAAAGTCACCTGCCGTTCATCTGGGTACTTCAAGGCAGTAAAAATCTTCTCAATGTCCTCTAACCATTTTTCAGCAATTTCTGGTTTTGGACTGCCGTTAAACTTAGGGGGGTTAAATTTTTGGAATCGTTCCAAGGCTACATCTTCCCCTACAACCGGGTTTCTATGAGATCCACCAATTTCCACCGCAGGGTTCTGCCGAGTTCCCAACTGAGTTAGAACATCGGTCATTCGATTTAAAACTGTGATCATGGGATCAGCTCCCACAGGTGGATTTATGCTAGAGGTAGCTTCTGCATCCCGGTCTTGACGACGGGGACGTCCTCTCCCGCGACCACGTCCACTCATAATTTAATATACTATAATAACATGAATAAATTTATTTTAATAACTACATGATGAATGTCAAGATACACTATAAAATGCACAAAGTCGTGATTAACAAAGAAGCCAAATTTCATGCCAAAAGATCACACATATTTATACAAGTAGTTCAATTTACACATCTCAAAAGTCAGATACAAAACAGGTCATACATATAAACATAACAAAACTAACATAAGCTTTAGTACATAACTCCATCCAAAGGTCCAATCTAAAACCTAACCCAACCGGACCGATCCAGCAGAGCTCACACCTATGTCTCGCTCACCCCCAGGAGCACCCTCGGCCCCAGGAGGTGGAGGCGCTGCCTGTCCTGGCCCTAGGTGCGGAGCCACATCGCGCACCTCATCCAGTACATGGCCTACCAATAGACCACTCTCATCCACGAGTCGTCCCGCGTGGATCCCGGACGTGCTGTACTACACGTGAGAGACGACCGTGTAGCTCCTGGCACTGCTACGCGGTAGGCATCCGTCCTCTGCTGCTCTTCCTGAACAGCAGTCATCTAGCTCACGTATCCTCTGGGCCTGAGCCCTAATAGTCTCTCTCAAGCTCATGTAACACGAGCTCGGGCAAGTATCACTGTCACCCTCCTACTCGCCTACTATCCTCTATCAAGAAAGCACAACATAGTCGGGGTATGAATAGGTCCTCCAACATCCGCAAGGCAGGTCGGACTCGTCGGGCAGGTGAAAAGGTGCGGTAAGGGTGCCCCGGTCCCTCACGAAAACGGACAATGGGTCTCCGGCGATGCTCACGCTGCACCGGCGCTGCAACCGATGGCGATGGTGCCTCAATCCTATCACTCTCTGACATACCTACAGGTTTAAATAATAAATTAATTAGGTCTATCCCACAAATACTTAATAATAAATAATACTTAAATATCACACTCAAATATCAATCTTAAAAGTAATCTAAACACAACCTCAAGCATATACACAATAGTGTCCTAGGTACGGAAATTCGGATCTTATCTCTCACACTCAGGTTGATCAGGCCCAAGCGTAACCGACTCAACCCAAATTTCCTACCCGACACCCCAGACAAGGCTAGCACTAAGGTTAGGATTCAAGCCTAAGCTCTGATACCACCTGTGACAGCCCCACCTTGCCCAGAGGCGCACCAAAGGGCTTAGCGGACTGCCTGCCTAGCTCTCGCCAGGGCTCGATGCACGCACTCACGTGAAAATCCAAACGTACTTAACTTAAAATAAAATAACATGAAGTGACATGGAATAAAATAAAACAAACTCTTATTATTTAACTTAAAGATACAAGTCATATCAAAAAGTTACAAGTCATAATTTACATAATTTTTCACAATAATAGCCTAACATAGTGCGACTATTACAACAACTAAAACACTTATAATAACCCAAAAACCAGTTGGTCCAGCTTAATTTTTCAGTTGACCTGAGTAAAGGAAAACAAATAAAATGGAATGAGCTATAATAGCCCAGTGAATGTCCAATTCATGCAATCATACCAAGCACTCATGATTTAGGTCATTAAAATAATCAATAAATTAAATAAACAATATATGAGCAATTTAATTCACATGTAGTCACTGGCGGATACAGGGCTCAACTACGGAAGCAAGCTTAACCGTAGAGGAGCAGGTACTGATCATGTAGCCACGATATTTAGACCGAGATAATAGCTCAGGTCTTTATCAAGGAACATATCAGTTTTATCAATCACAAGCCCTAACCGCCAATCACCTTATAACCTCCGTACAAGCTACCACATCCGGGGGAGAAAAATCTCAACCCTGGAGGGCCAACACACAATCAAGAAAGTTCATTCCGGAGTTGGCCTCTTTGAGGATTCACAACTCAAAAGGAAAGAACATCACACCCTAAAACACCCAGCACCTTATGTCCTCCCACTTGCAGCCCGGTTGACTAACCGTGAAATAACAGTGACGTTAGTCACGGTAGTCTCACACACACAAATAACATTTTAAATAATAAAAGCGTGTAACACATTGTGGAATAGATGCGATAAAGTACACATCTTTCCTCAAATAACACATGTACTCACATAATATTTGCAAGTTAAGCATAATAGTCACAAAATAAAATTATCACATTCCATGCATCATGCACACATAAAGACACTCACCTGGTGCCTAAGAAAATATCTCGTAGAAAGGTCGGGTCTCACTATTGGATCCTGCAAATTGAAAGAAATAATCTAATGAAAAACCCAATTTATACCCTAATTAACCTAGTAAGAAAATGCAAGAAATACCTCATTAAATTCTAGGTTTTTTTTTTCTAGGGTTTAGGGTTTAGGGTTTAGGGTTTAGGGTTTCATTCTAGGGTTTTTATTTTAGGGTTTTCTAGGGTTTTTCTAGGGTTTTTCTAACAAAAATTGGGCATTATTTCCCCTAAATTTCGGCCCTTCCAATCTTGTTTTTCATCAAGATTTCAATCATCCAACCCATAATTCATCAAGTTCTACAACTTCTTAGTTCAATCCAAACTCAAATTCAATCAAAATCTCACTAAATTTCAAGGATTAAGCTCCAAGAACTTTCACCCAAATAACATGTTCTTCATGAAATTTCAAGGTTCCAATACCACATACTAGTCTATTTAACCACAAGAACACTTTATCTAACAAGTACATATCAAGTTCTAACTAATTTCTTCAAGTAATCTTAACAAGAACTTGGTATTAAACTTGAATAAAAACTAATTAAAACATGAAATTAATAAGGTAGGTTCATGGTAAATACCTTAGATATGCTTAGAACTTTTGCTTAGAAAAGATAGAAGTCCACTTCCTATGGTGGATTTGTTCCAATTTGAGAGATGAAAGTCCAAGAAGTTGAGAGCAAAAATGGGGAAAGAAGAAGAAAGGCTTGGCCGGCCAAAGTGAGAAGGAAAAGAGAGAGAAATAGGCTAGGAAAAATGAAAAAGAAATGAAGAAAAGATGGGAAAAATGGTGGTCCAATTAAATCCTTACAAGAGTAAAGTAAATAGTAGAGCATTTAATGCAAGTTTAGCAACTTGGTTTAATTTAATTGGTTAAAATTATCAACTCTTATCACTTAATATAAACAATAAAGAAACATAAATTATTAAAACACAAATAGGGTAAATTAGGGAGAGAGAACCGGCCACATGAAGAAAGAAAGAAAAGAAGAATTTCGGCCTAAAGAAAAGAAAAGAAAAGAGAGAGAATTTCGGCCAAGAAAGAAAGAAAAGAGAGAGAAAAATTTCGGCCAAGGGAAAAAGAAAATAAGGTAAGAAAATAAGTGAAACTTTTGAATAAAATTGAGCAAAATTTCAAGTAGTCAAAAGACTAGAAAATAGTGAAATGAACTAGTAAAAATTTAAACACTACTATAAGTTAAATGGTCAAGAAAATTATTCTAACTTTAGTACTTAAGTGTTCTTGCTTAGAATGAAAATCTTAACTAATTAACTTAATTAACTCAAGAAATCTCCCAACTAATAATTCTAAGATTAGCACTTAACCCTAAATAAAAAAAAAATGCTATCTTATGTGTGTATTTTCTAGGGTGTTACATTTCCCCTATAATCGGACTAACCCAAAATTTTTAACCTGCAAAGAAAACAACCAACCAGTCCAATTTCAACTAGTTCTACAACTTCCATGTCAAAATCAATCCAATTCCACTCAAATTCTCCATCAAAATATTTGAACCACACCAAGGTTCTTCAACCAATCAATACTTAATTCTTGTCATATCAAGATTCAAACACTAGCTACAAGTCATACAAGCCCATAAACATCATAATCATGGAATAAAACTTCATTTTCATGGCTTAATTAATCATGCTTAACAACAAGAACATGGGTATCAATCTACATAACTACAACTTATACTTGGAAAAAATAAGAAAAGTTCATGGTGAATACCTTCAACAAGTCAAGATCTTTGCTTAGAGAGGAGATTACATCACTTTCAATGGAAGAAAATTGATGAAAATGGAGAGAAAAACTCTAAGAAAATGAAAGCAAAAGCGAGGAAAAGAGGGAAGAGAGGGCCAGCTAGGTGAAGGAAGAAAAGAGAGAAACAAACTAAGTGAAGTAGAAAAGAAATGAAGAAAGAATTGGAAAAACTAATAACCAATCATAGTAAGACATAATTAAGTATAGGGTTTTCACTTTCTTGCACCTTAATCTCCACTTGGCTGCCCATAATTAAAGGTGAGTTTTAACAATTATCTTCCACTTATCTTGTAAGATATCTAGGGTACAACTCTTATAGGATAAAGTACAACATGCTACACATAATAGAAATCATTCTATTATTTATTTCTAACTAATTTCGGTTCTTTCTCTTTTTCTTTTTATTTTTTCTACTAATAGCATCATGCGAATTAAATGGTTTTGCATGAATTTCTAGGGTGTTACAGGGCCAGAAAAATAGAAAAGAAAGAGAAGAAAGTGGCGAATCAGGGAAAGGAGGAGAACAAAAAAAAAGGAAAAAACTAGAGAGGTAGAAACGAGAGAGAACAGAAAGGAATAGAGAAGGAGAGAAAGAAGAAGAAAAAGCAAGGGAGGGAGAAAGAAGATGAACGCGTGCTCGAGAGAGAGAGAGAGAAGGGGGAGAGAATCTAAAATTAGAAAGTGATTCTGGTATAAGCAAATAACAAGAAAAGGAAATTGGGAATTTGTTTTAAAGTTTAATTATTTAAGATTTCAATTCTTTTTTAAATCTTTAATTTGGTTAATTACTTTTAATTTTGTTCCTGATTTGGTTCATTTCCGTATTAGTTTGACAATTAATCTGGTAAATTAATGTTAATTTTATTAATCAGTTTAGTTTTACTAAGTTTGACATTAACAGTGTTTTGAGTACTTTATTATAAAATGAACATTTATGCTTTGAACCCCTTAGAATTTAATTGTTTTCACTAGGCCCCTTGAGTTCTTTTGTTTTTATGCAATTAAATCCTTATCAATTATAGATTGCCCCCTCTAGGTTTAGTTTGTTTATCAATTGCAATTTGTCCCACTTTTGTGGAAATTTATTGTTTTGTTCCCCCATTTCACTTTAATTTGTATATTTGCCCCTTAGATTTACTTAAATTTCCAGTTTTGCCCCTTTAAGCTTTATAGAATTTTTATTTTAGTTTTTAGTCCCTTTAAGTTGCTCAAATTTGCATTTCTTTGCCCCCCCTCACTTGCTGAAATTTATGCTTTGATTCCCAATTTGGTAGAATTTTGCAATTTTAGCTTAAGAACGATGCTTCAAATTATTATTTGGCCCTTAGGTTTGTTTGAATTTGCTTTCAAGTCCTTAGTTTAATAAAATTTGTACGTTTATGCCTCAATTTGTCAATGCTTACATACTTTTTTAGGCTTTATTTCTTTATATTATGGTACCTTGACCTGTTTGTTCATCTTGTTAGTATTTGTACTGGATTTTCAAGGAGAGGTATCCCGATTTCTCATTATTTTTCTTTTATGTGCTCCAATGTGATTTTTATGCATTATTTCATTATTATTATTTGTTTCTTATTTTTACATGCTTTTTCGCGTATTTATTTATTTTTATGTTATTTAATTTCAAATTTATTATTTTGACAAAAATGTAATATTTTTGTATTTAGCTAGTCAATGTAATAGTTAGGCTAAAATTCTTATTTTTAGCAAAAACTTTGTATTTAGGTAGCAAGTGTAATAGATAGGCCATTTCAAATTCCCCCCTTAAAATTGTAGCTAACTTCCCCAGTGTAATAGATAGGGCTTGTGTGCTTTTGCGTGCTTACGTGCTTATTTGTTTTATTGCTTTCATTAGGATTTTGCATCTAGATGTTATGCCTGTGTGTTATGTGCTCCTACTTGACTTTATATGTCTTTATATGTTTAATTTGCTTTTAATTCACGCTTTGCTATTTAAATTCATGTTTTATGTTATTCCGTTGCCACACTAGTCCAACGCTAGTTGTGGCTTATCGTTTCCCTGCTAGTCCAAAGCTAGTGGAAATCCCTAGAAAGGGCTAGTCCAACGCTAGACCCTTAGGGCATTTTAGTGTTAGGTGCATTCGTGTGCATTTCACATCCCACTTGACACGCTTTTAGTTTTCTTTCCATTTGGCATGATTTTTACTATTATTCTTCTTCTTCTTATTATTATTATTTTGACACATTTTTAAAATGCATAACATCTAGGTTGCATTTCGCTTAGACTTTAGGACATTTGTGTGATCCGACTAGAAATAGTCATCTACTCACATGGGAAGCGGTGGCGTACATGCTGTTCCCCCCTCCGTGAGTAGGAACATTTAGTCATGAGTTATTAGTCCCCCGTACCCGTCATGTTGCACAGCCACCTTCTTTGTTCACTTACTATATTTTTTTTCTTTTTGCCTCACATTTTGCATAAAAACTCATGACTCCCTTGAGGTCTCTACTCGGGTTTCACAATTAATGCGATAATTCCGACCAAGCCTTGACGGAACATTTCGACCCTCCCAGTATTCACATTTAGACTTAGGATTTGCATTCATTTAGAGACATCCAAAACGCGATAGAATCTAGGGTTAACTGAGGAAAATTTGATTAAACCTCGCAACTAGCCTTGGCTAGGTTGAAAGGGTGCCTCAGGCGCAAGCCTTTGCCTTCCCTTTCTTCAAATGTGACTCCCAAACTTTTTTCTCTCATTTTTCGTAGACCGGAATTGAAAAAGGGTTTTAAATGATTTTTCTAAAATTTTTATTTTTTTTTTGTTAAATGATTTTTTTGGTGACTTGGTACACCCTAACTCAGTACCAAGTGGCGACTCCATTTTTCAAAATAAAACCTTTTTTCAAAATTAGCTGGCTAAAACTATCGCACTTTTTTTGTCCCAGCCTTATTTTTATTTTTTTTTAAATAACACTTTTTCAATAAAAGTACGATTTTGACACAAGTGCACGGTTTTTTCCAAAACTTTTTTTTAAAAAGGGTCTCAGACCGGACCGCCTTTTGGGGACGCGACAATCAACGACCCCACCACTAGTTACCCTTTACTTATGATTTTTTCGAACGCGACAGTTGCTCCAGGGTGCTACTTCTTGTTTAGTCCTTTTTTTATTCATCAATCTCAGTTAGTCTATTTATCTAGTTCACCTGGTTTACTCATTCATTTGATTGATGTTGATTTGTTTCTAACTCAATTTAATTTTTTTTTATTATTAAATAATCATTTCGGTTAACCAATTTAGTGTTAGGCTTGTTTTGGTATTTTTACCTGGTTGCTTTCATCATGAAGTGAATATTTACATTGTGGCCTTTATTTTCTTTAGTATGATCAATATGCCCTCCAAAGTTTTTTTTTATATATGCAATTAAGTTCTTCATAATTTCAAATTGACCGCTAGATTTTTCATTCTTTCAATTAGGTCTCACAATTTTCAATTTGTTCCCAAACTTGTTGACTTTTATTTATTTATTTTTATTTTTATTTTTTCCCCCTTACTTAGCTTTAATTTACAAATTGTGCCCCATGCTTACTTAAATTTCCGATTTGGTTCCTAAGTTTGCTTGAATTTCTATTTTAGTTCTGTTAGTTTAATAGAATTTAAATTTTATCCCAAATTTGTTAGTATTTATATTTTTATGCTTTATTATCTAAAGTAATGTTACCTTAATACAGTTGTTCATTTTGCTAGTATCAACACTGGTCTTCAAAGAAAGGTACCCCATTACTTGTTAATTTTTCTATGTGCTCTAGTGTGCTCCTATGTGATTTTCAATACATTTTCTTCATGTGTTTCTTATTTTGCATACTTTTGCGAATTTATTTACATTATGCTATTTAGTTTCGAACTTCATTATTTGGCAAAAGTGTAATAGACGGCTAGATTTTTCTATTTTTGCAAGATTTTGTATTTAGATAGCCAGTGTAATAGTTAGATTACTTTGCTTTTGCATTTTTTTAAAATATTTGTGCATTTAGATAGCAAGTGTAATAGCTAGATCATTTTTAATTTTTTTTCCTATAATTGTAAGTTAAATCCCTCCGGTGTAATATTTATAGATTATGTGCTTTTTGCGTGCTTATGTGCTTATTCGTTTTACCGTTGTTCTTAGGATTTTGTATTTAGATATCATGCTTACGTGCCATGTGCTCCTATGTGATTTCATGCTCTTACATGTTTATGTATATTATACTTTTTTTTCAAGTTTTTAAATCCTTTTCTCCTTCTTCTCTCCAACCCTAACTACTCCTAGCTTCGGCTTTTTGAATTTTGAGTGTTTGTTTGTTGTGTCTGGCCGTCCAACAAGACCTCTGGGCTTCTCCTGTGACTGTTCCAGGCATCGTTGCTATGGCTAGCCCATCGTCAGCGATGGTGGATCAGCCAACAGAAGCTTCCATGGAGAAAAAATTCTTTGCTCAACTCTTTACTTCCCTTTCACCATCCTCGATTCAACTGAAAAAGCCAACCTTGCATAAAGGATCTCCAGCCGTTTTTTTCTCTCATGATGATATTCAAAAGCTGGCATCTCTATTGAAATTGGCTTTGATTAGGAAGTTCTCTCGTGGACGTCCTAAACTGGAGGAAATTAGAAAGTTTATGACTTCATTGGACTTAAAAGATGTCTACTGGGTGGGTCACATGGACGGTAGGCATATTTTCATCAGGTGTTCATTCGAGGCTAATTTCCATAGATTATGGGCAAGGGGGTTGTGGTTCATTGGCAAATTTCAGATGAGAGTCTTCAAATGGACTCCTGATTTTCACGTCAATAGGGAGTCTTCGTTGGCTCTAGTATGGCTAGCACTTCTAGGCCTACCTTTGCATTTTTATGATAAACATTCTCTCTTTTCCATAGTGAGTGCAGTTGGAAGACTGTTGCTCATTGATGCCCTAACGTTGAATCTGTCAAGACCAAGTGTTGCGAGAATCTTCATGGAGGTGGACCTCTTGCGAGCTTTGCCTTCCAGAATCGAGATTGGTGTAGAAGACTCTTCAGAGGGCTTTTGGCAACTTGTCGAGGCAAAGAATTTACCCAAATATTGTTCAACTTGCTGGCATCTTGGCCATGCACAGGAGGACTGCCTAGAAAAATCAGTCACTGGAAAGGCAAAATATCCTAAAGGGAAAAGGAATCATGGAAGTCTGTGGATGATGGGAAGCAACAGCAAGTGAAGGAGCATATTGATGATAGGAAACAATGCCAGGCAAGCTACGAGGCAATGGGTAGTAATGAATAAGGACCAAGCTAACAGGTCTTGAAGCCGATTGATAAAAGTGGAAAAGGCTAGCAGTCGGATTACCTCTAATTTGCACTTGCAGAAGAATAATGTTTGCCAAGAAGCTGAAGTGCCCATGCAAGGAGGTGGAGGACACTGGTTACTGAAAAGCAACTTCTCTCCAGTTCAGGTGAGATCCTGAAGCAGGTGCACGTAATTGAGGGTAGCAGGGGAATTGTAAGGAGATGCAGGAGCATGCAACGAAGATTGCATTCTGAAATTCTGGCAACTGTCATCTCTAGTGGTGTAGGATCTTCAAGTAGCTTTTCTGTTCCCCTAGAACAAGAGCTAGGAGATTGTTGCTAAGTGATGCGGCTTTTGCTGCAAGGAGGACTGAGGATGTTACTGTGGCTGAGCAGCTGCCTATTTCCAGCTAGGAAATTTATCACCGAGAGGGCCAGCTTTGCTGGTTGATCGGAATCTTTTCTGTCGCTATTGCAGAGGGTCATGATGGATGATTCATTTATGGAAGTGGCTTCGAGAAAGCGTGGTGCTAAAGTGGTAAGTTTTTCAGATAGGCAACTCTGGTCATCAGTAAAATATTCAGGTAATACTTTCCAAGTATTATCCAATGATTAGTTCTCTTTTTTGGAAGCATCAGAGGGTTATCTAAATCCTCACATTTACGTAGGTTGCGTAAAATTGTGAAGTATCATAAAATTGAGTTGCTATGCGTGTGTGAAGTTTGGTTGGACTCATTCACAAGCAGAATTTTTTAGATTGAAACTTAATTTTGACTATGTGTTTTGCAATGATTTGTCTTCAATTTGGGTCTTTTATAAGGAGGGATGGTTGTGCTCTTTGTATGGGTGCAAGAATGCAACATGTTTCTCTTAAAGTTTAGCATAATTTATTCTCAGTTCCAATGGTTATTTCGGTAGTACATGCAACTTGCTCTAATGAAGAACGAAAGGATTTGTGGGTAAGCTTGTTGGTAAATAAACCTGCTTATGGTCCATGGTTGTTGTGTGGTGATTTTAATGTGTCTATTGATCCATCTGAGAAGAAAGGAGGTAGTCCTTTCAATTTTGCGGAGCCTATAGATTTTAATAATTTTATGGTCTTGGCTAGTTTATT
This sequence comes from Mitragyna speciosa, assembly GCA_024721245.1. Taxonomy (NCBI): domain Eukaryota; kingdom Viridiplantae; phylum Streptophyta; class Magnoliopsida; order Gentianales; family Rubiaceae; genus Mitragyna; species Mitragyna speciosa. The sequence goes on from CM045555.1 coordinate 16,611,458, forward strand.
TGATGTTGGTTTTTCTGGTTCTTCTTTCACATGGTCTAATAATCGCTATGGGAGGGCCATGATTTGGAAATGGTTAGATCAGTTGTTGACAAATACTAAGTGTGCAGATGCAGGGTTGGATGTCTCAGTGGTTCACTTGGCTAGGGATCCTTCAAATCATTCTCCCCTCTTGATGTCTGCCTCGACTAGGCTGGACAACAAACCTCGTCCTTTTCGTTTCATCAATGCCTGGGTGTCTAATCCAAAAGTTTTGGAAGTGGTTTGAGACTCATGGCAGCTACCCTGTGATGCTTCCCCAATTAGACTAGTATGTGTGAAATTGAAAAGATTAAAGTTTGCAATTCAAGAGTGGAATACGTCGTGTTTCAGGAATATTCACGCGACAGTCAGGTTAGCTGAAGAAAAACTTGGTCATGCTGAGGCCTGTCTACAAATGGAGGGGTTAGAGGAACACCATCAACAATTTAATGAAGCTGTCGCGCACCGAAATGACACACGATGGGGTCGTTGACTGTTGCGTCCTGAAAAGACGGTCCAGTCCAAGACCTTTTTTAAAAGAAAGTTTTTTTTTTTTTTGGAAAAAACTGTGCGTGTGTGAGAAGAATCGAGTTTTTATTGAAAAAGTGTTCATTTAGGAAAAATGCTAGTTTGATAATAAAAGAAGGCCGGGACTAAAAAAGTGCAACAGTTTTCTCCAACTAATTTTTGAAAAAGGGTTTTATTTTAAAAAAATAGAGTCGCCACTTGGTACTGAGTTAGGGTGTACCAAGTCACCTGAAAAATCATTTAACAAAACAAAAATAAAATTTTAGAAAAATCATTTAAAACCCTTTTCTGACTCTGGTCTACGAAAAATGAGAGAAAAAGGTTCGGGAGTCACATTTAAAGAAAGGGAAGGCGAAGGCTTGCACCTAAGGCACCCTTTCCACCTAGCCGAGGCTAGTTGCGTGGTTTAATCAAATTTTCCTAAATTAACCCTAGATTCTATCGCGTTTAGATGTATCTAAATGGACGCAAATCCTAAATCTAAATGTGGTATCAGGAGGGTCAAAATGTTCCGTCGAGGCTTGGTCTAAATTATCGCATTAATTGCGAAACCTAAGTCGAGACGTCGAGGGAGTCACGAGTGTGAATGCAAAATGAAATGCAAAAAGGAAAATAATATAGATAGTAAGTGTGAAAGAAAGTGGGTATGCAACATAACAGGTACGGGGGACTAATATCTCGTGACTGAATGTTTCTACTCATGGAGGGGGGAACGGCATGTACGCCACCGCTTCCCACATAAGCAGGCGACTATTTCTAGTCAGACCATACAAATGACCTAAATTCTAAGTGAGGTGCAACCTAGGTGTCATGCATTTGAAGATGTGTAAAAAATAAACAAATAATAGTAATATTAATAAAAATCATGCAAAATGGAAAGAAAACTAAAAATGTGTGAAGTGGGATGCAAAATGCAAAATGTGTTAAGCTAGCCCTTTCTAGGGATTCCCACCAACGTTGGACTAGCAGGAAGGCGATAAGGCCACAACTAGCGTTGGACTAGTGTGGTGGCAAAATAATAAAACTGATAAAGCATATAAATAAATAAACATATGAAAGCAAATAAACATATAAAGGCATATTAAAGCACATAGGAGCACATAACACGTAAACATAATATCTAGATGCAAAAATCCTAAAGAAAACGATAAAAAACAAATAAGCACATAAGCATATAGAAGCATTCATACCCTAACTATTACACCGGGGGATTTAGATACAATTTTAGGGGGCAGAAAGTAAAAACGACCTATCTATTACACTTACTATCTAAATACACAATTTGCTAAAATATAAGAAATGTAGCCTAACTATTACATTGATTAGCTAAGTATAAAAATATTACACTTTTTGCCAAAATGATAAAATTTGAATTTAAATAACATAAAATAAATAAATATGCTAAAAGCATGTAAACTAAGAAATATGTGAAGAAACATGCATAAAAATCACATAAAGGCACATTGGGGTACATAAAGATGAAATTAATGAGAAATAGATACACCTCTTTGAAGATCCGGTACAAGTACTTAAGAAAATAAACACACACGTCAATGTATCATGATAAAAAGGAGTAAAGTACAAAATATGTAACTATTGGACAAATTGGGGTAAACATGTAAAATTTAGCAACTAAGGGGACTAAAAATGAATTTCTATAAAACTTTAAGGGGTAAAAATTGGAAGTTCTAACTAATCAAGGGGTCATGATGCAAAATAAAGCAAATCAGGGGCAAAACAATAATTCACACAAGCAAGGGGTGAATTCAAAAATTAAGGACCTAATTGAAAGGAAATAGAAATTTGGAGGTCAATCTATAAATCAAGAGGGATTCAATTGCAGAAATTAAAAGATGCTAGGGATTTATTAAATAAAATAAAAAACTTAAGGACTAAGCGCAAATAGACATCCATTATTACAATAAAGTGACCAAAACAAAATTAGACCACTAATTAACTAACTTAATTCAGTTAATTAACTAATAAGATGAATTACAAAAAATTAGGACAACATAATAATAAAATTAAAAAAATAATCTTTCTTTTACTCTCATTTTTCCTTTCCACGTCTCTCACTCCTACCGTCTCTCCTACTCTCTCACTCTCTCTCTATTGCTGTTTTCTTTCTCTAATTTTCCAGTTCTTTTTTCTCAATTCATTCTCTCTATTCTCTCATTTCTCTCATCTTCTCTTTCTCTCTCCCCTGCACTCTCTTCTTCAACTAATACCCTCTCTCTCTCTCTCTCTTGTTCTCACTTCAATCTCCTGCTCCCTCTCCGCTACTCTCTCTTTCTCACTATCTCTAGCTCTCTGCTCTCTCTCGTTTCTGTTTTCTTTGACCACCTTTGTGAAGGCCCGTAATACTAGTGGTTACATTAGTTGATTATATACTTTCTAAGGTTGATCAAGGTATTCACAGTGAACAAATTATTTAAGCATAACTACTAAAATTATTACTCTTGCAAATCATAAGTCAAAGTGGTGACAATGTGATTAACTTGTAAAAAAATCCCCATTGTTCGTATCTAAATAATTGCTTATACATTTTCTAAGGTTAATTTACATAATATTAATAATACTTCAGTTGAAAAAATATAGTATTTAGAGTTAGCACACTTGAAACCATAAAACCCATAAATGATAGTGCAACATGCATTAGTTATGAACAAAATATGTATTACATACACATAATTATTTGAATGGCATAATTAGACACTTAGATAATATTTAATTAGGTCAAAGAAACAAAGCAGAAAAAAAAATAGAACAACAAAGAAAAGCCAAGCTAAGAGCCGGCTGGACAGGTTGGAAACTAAGCTGGTAGGAGGTGGCAAGTTGGGGAGAATTTGGGGAAGTTAGTAGGTGATTCATGCACTCCCTTAAGCTGACCACATGAGAGACTATCGTAGTTGGTTAAGTTAGTAGCTAGGAGAATAGCAAAGACGAGAGAATAGAAACCAGGTGAAGAAGGAAACCAAAAGAAACAAACCAGCTGTCTGAGAAATTGGAGCGGTAGGAGAAAGATTGAAGGAAATTAAGAGAATCAGTTGTAAAGGTAAGATTTTCTTGGGCTTCTTGAGTTTTATTATAATTTAACACATGCTTAACTGGTGAGTTGAACCTGAAAATTTTGCTGGAAATCTCAGAAGTTGATGTTAAAGTAAATGAACATTAAAGAAACCCATGTAAAGGGCAGTCTAGACTGACTTCGAGAAAATGATCACAACTTGGTGTAAGAACCTTCAAATTAGGTGATTCTTGCTGTTTTAAAAACTAGATTCAGAAGGCTTTCTATGGGTATGAATATCTTGGCTTGGTTTAAAAGGTATAAACCGTAAGATGTTTCTAAAGTTGACTGAAAAACCAGCTACGCACAGGATGGGGTGTGATAGTGTTTGAATTTTAGTGAGGTTTTGATTGTGGTCTGATCAAAATCAGGACAAGAATTCTTCATAAAACTTGTTTTATATTGAATCTAGTTTATAGGAGTGTAAATTTTATAAATTTTCATTGAGTATATTTTGAGATATGATGAATTGAATGAACTGTGGTTGAAGAACTCGTGATGCAGTCTTGCTGGACCAGTTTCAGTAAATTAGTCATAACTTTGTGTAGGAAACTTGGATTTGGATGATTCTTGTTGTTTTAGAAACTAGATTCATAGGTATTTCAAATGGATTAAGGCTTATGTCCTGATTTCCTGTGGAGTGATACCAGAATTCGTGCAAACTTGACTGCAAAACCAAATCTGTGCAAACAGGGTTGGTGACGGGCTAAATTGTGTACTGATTTTGAACCTATTCTTGTTGGAATTTGTGTAGGTATTCTTCATAGGATATTGTAGCTCTTCAAATTTAGTTTTCAACCATGTAATCCGTAACTCCTGATTCTTAGTGAGTTGAATCCAGAATTTGATGAAAATGGGCTGGAGTGTGAACCCTGCAGAGCAGGATTGACGATGCACAAGATTGTGACCCAATTTTGACCCTGGTTCTTGTTAGAATTTGAATTTAGTTTCTTCACAAAAGTTGTAGTCCTTGAAACCTAGTTTCTAACCATATAAAATTTGAAGGCAAAGTGAGTTTTATACAGAAAGTTATGCTCAATTCGAATTCACATACTTGGAATGACTGAAAGCAAAATATTGACAGTAAATGAACTGCTTTGTAATTGGAATTTGGTTGGGATATGATTGGAATTAGATCTTGCTTTCGTTATGAAAAGCACTCCAAACTAAGTCTAGTTTGCAAGAGTATTGAGTTTGGGAAACTTGGTTAAGTAGAAATTGAGTTAGATTTCTCAAATGGAAAATCCATAATTTTTATAATTTGTTCATTCACCTTGATTTGATAGGTAACTATATTGCCTTGAATTGATAGGTGAGTCAGGTGATCCTAGTGGCAAGCATTTGAAGAACCTATAAACTTTGACATACCTATAAGTGTCCTAAAATTATTTTTACATATGAAATACTCTTTTATTAAAGTATGTGTCTTGTTATTGATACTTGAAATCAAATGGTATTCTGAAAATTTCAAGGACTTATTGTGAATGTCTACACTCCTTTCTTATTTACAAATTGCTGTTTTACAAGAATATATGGTTTAGTACCGGTATTTGAAAATGAACAATGTTTTGAAAATTATATGATTCAATATGAACTAATTGTGCTCTACAGGGATATGTGACTATTGTTTATTTATATGGCTCTTATTTACAACTACATGAGAACTGTCATTGTTATTGCCAAGCAAGTGTCCTTAAATTTAATTTTACTTACAAGTTACGGTTTTGTAATCACGTGATTTGTTTATTTAATACCCCTTGCTTTTACGGGAGATTAGTAGGCTTGGGGATGTATGATGAATAATGATTCGTTTACTTGGTACCCCCTTGCTTTTGACGGGATATTCGTAGGCTTAGGGAGGTATGGCATGTATTGGCTGGGTTATTTGGTACCCCTTGCTTTTACAGGAGATTCGTAGGCTTGGGGATGCATGGTGGTGTAATGACTTGGTTATTTGGTACCCCTTGCTTTTAATGGGAGATTCATAGGCTTGGGGATATATGATGGGTATTGAATCGTTTACTTTGTACCCCTTGCTTTTGACGGGAGATTCGTAGGCTTGGGGTGGTGTGGTGTATATCGGCTTAGTTATTTGGTACCCCTTGCTTTTAACGGGAGATTCGTAGGCTTGGGGATATATGATGGGTATTGAATCATTTACTTTGTAACCCTTGCTTTTGACGGGAGATTCATAGGCTTGGGGACACGTGACGTGTAATGACTTGTTTACTTGGTATCCCTTGCTTTTACGGGAGATTCGTAGGCTTGGGGTGTATACCATGAATTCACTTGCGTATATCATTTGATCTCTTTCTTGATTAAAATAAATTCTTATTGTGAACTTTTCAAATAGTTTTAAAGTGGACCTCACTGGGCATAAAGCTCATCCCACATTTCATTTTCTTTTCTTCACAGGTGTTTAAAGACAGGAAAAAGAAAAAGAAATAAAGAGAAGTTTTTCTTTAGTTACATTAGCTATAGGATGGATGTAAATTGAGGCCTAAGTGGCTCAAACGTTGTAATTAGTTTTTGAAGTTTTTGAATGTATATGTAACTTTTAGCATTTGATTATATTTTGAGCATATAACTACTTGTACTTGAGTCCTAGCGTGAGCCAGGCAAGCGCCCGATCAGGATTATACAGTAAGACTCAGTTGGGGGTGTCACAGCCTTCCCTCTCTCTCTACTACTTTTTTTTTTTATCTTTCTAACCATTTCCCCAAATTGTGATTTGGGTTATTTAGCTTCTTCCCACACCCAATTCAAATCCCAACTCCAAAACCATGAACAAATCTACCACAGAAACAAACAATCAAATGAAATTTCAATGATTAAAAAATATATCCAAAATGAAATTGGAAGAGGGCCGAGAGAGAGCTGCAACGGTGAGTGGAGGATATGGGTAGTCCATGTGTTGTGATGGTTTTTTTTTTTTTTTTGAAGGATTTTGGTCTGTGATTTGATTGTGGATGTTGGTGTTGGTGGTGGAATGATTATGGGTTGTTAACTGAAATTGGGATTAATGGCAATTTGTTGGTGTGACTTTGCCGAAGCTTGCTGGCAGTTTCATTGTAGTGATGCTATTTGGGCGTTGGATTTAGCAATAGGGAGGCGGTGGTGGAAGTATTGGATATGGGTGGCCTGTTCTGTTGTGGGAGTCATGGACTGGATTGATGATAGTGGAGTGTGATTATGGTTGTTTGATTGTTTTCTTTTGCAGGTAATGGATGGTGATGGAGGTGAATTGATTGCAGGTGCGTTTGATTAAAATGGGCCTAATGACAATCGATGGTTTGTAGTTGTTTAGGAAACTGATTGAGGACTTTGGTAGATGTGGGTTGACTGGCGGTCAAGGGTGGATGATTGGGGTTTGTTTGCATCTAATTTAGCATTTTGAGTTATTGGTTACTGATTATATGTATGTGATGGATTTTGCGTGTGTATGAGTTACTAAATGTGTGTGTGTGTATGAGTTTGATGGCTGTGAATGATTAATGGCATGGATCTGGTGGCATGGGACTGGACTGTTGGTGATTTCGTGGTTGAGGTTGGTGAACGAATGGTGCCGATTTTGTGAACTTAGGTAATGGAGATAGTGGAAGGAGGAAGCCGGTGGTTATTCAGTGTTTACTGGTTGTTGGTCTGGTGGTGGGGTAGTGGTTTTGCTGTGGGTTTTAGTTGGGTTTGGTTGAAGGTGGAGGTGGTTGAAGGAGGATGATAGAATTAACGGTGATTTTAAGGAGATGAGTAGAAGAAAAGGAGAGAACAAAACCCAGAAAATCAATCCCAAACCCAAAAACATAAAAAGAAATAAAACCAGAAATAAAACAAATTCAACTAAAATCTCAAATAGATGAATAGAAACAATCAAATTCAAATAAGAAAAATTGCAAAAAAAATGAATCAAACAAGGAGAGAAATTAAGAACTCACCTTTCAAAATTTAGAAACAAATATGATAATGAACAGTGAATCTGATGAACAATAGTCGAGACTGATGAACAGTAATTGGAAAAATAATAAACGGCTATTGTGTGTTTTTTAAGTGTGAATTGTGTGTTTTGATCTTTAAAGGCATAAAAGTAAAAGTGTTTTTAGGGTTTTGGGTTTTTTCTTTCCATTTTCTGATTTTCTGATTTTGGTCACTAATAATAAAAATTCTAATGTTATTTAAGAAAAATATTTTTAGGGTTTTGGGTTTTTTCTTTCCATTTTCTGATTTTTTGATTTTGGTCACTAATAATAAAAATTCTAATGTTATTTAAGAAAAATATTTTTAGGGTTTTGGGTTTTTTCTTTCCATTTTCTGATTTTTTGATTTTGGTCACTAATAATAAAAATTCTAATGTTATTTAAGAAAAATATTTTTATCCAAAAAATTAAAAATTAATACAAGGAAATGACAGTAATCTCCAAAATTTTTCAAAAAATTCAAAGTAGATTTCAAAATAAAGGTTAGAGCTTAAAACTAATCAAAAACGTGTTCAGGGTGTGAAATGACGATTTTGCCCCTAGTGACAACAAAAATACACAGAAAATAGCTTTTGACCTCGAAAAATTATCAAAAATTAAAAATAAGCTTAAAACCCTAAGAAATACATTTATGACTCAAAATTGGCAAAAAATGAATTAAAACTGTAAAATAACGATTTTGCCCCTGGACAACGAAAATACACAAAAAATAGCTATTGACCTCGAAAAATTACCAAAAATTAAAAATAAGCTTAAAACCCTAGGAAATGCATTTGTGACTCAAAAATTGGTAAAAAATGAATTTAAACTATAAAATGACGATTTTATCCCTGAATACAGTATTTGCAGAAAAAATAGCAATCGTCCTCGAAAAAATCAAGAAAATTTAGAAACATGTTTAAAGAATTAGAAAAATAAATTTGGAACCTAAAATGAGCTAAAATGGTGTTCGCGAGGTGAAATTACCATTTTGCCCTTGTGTTGGTAAAATATAAAAAGAATACCAATTAAATCTGAAAAATCATGAAAAAAATTAAAAAATACGTACGAAAGTCAAAATATTAATTTAAAACCTCAAAACTAATGAAAAAATATTTACGGTTGAAACTTACTATTTTGCCTCCCGAAAATTGATTTTGTTCCCCTTTTTATTAAAAAATTAGAACTTGACCCCAGAAAACACAAACATGCCTCCAATGTTTGAAAAATAAATGGTGTGTCAAAATTTGGTGTCTACAGTTTGCCCCTCTTTGTCGGGAATCTTGTAAAAATTTCAGACAAAGACGTAGATAGCACCAAATTTTGACTCACCTAACGTACAAATTGATAAGAATGTAAACTAAAACATCTAAACCTGCACGGTATAAGAATATGCTAAGATGTAAACCGATGAACAGATGAATCACAAAAAAACATGTGACCGAGCTCCCTAGGAGCTACCGACGTATCTCGATGAAGAGAATCAAGTCAAACGTAGTTTAGGGCAAGTGAACTGTGGATGTGAAACACAACCATAAATGATAACACAAGAATTCAAACTTTCCAAAACTTGTGAGCAAAATAGAGAAGGAATTGCGACATTTGAACTGCTAAACTAAAATAACCTAAAGCGATTCAGGCTAATGGATAGTAAACTCATGAACTAAATGCAGAAAGTGCGTTCAAGCTGCTGAACAAAATAAATTTATAAAGTAGCCCAAGTTGCTAGACAAAATAAATTTGTAAATTAAATGCCGAAAGCAGTGCCCAGGCTGCTGGACAAAATAAATTCATAAAGTAAAATGCAGAAAGTGTGCCCAGGCTGCTGGACAAAATAAATTCGTAAATTAAATGCCGAAAGCAGTGCCCAGGCTGCTGGACAAAATAAATTCATAAAGTAAATGCAGAAAGTGATGCCTAGGCTGTTGGACAAAATAAATTCATAAAGTAAATACAGAAAGCGGTGCCCGGCTGCTGGACAAAATAAATTTAGAAACTAAATGCAAAAGGCGATGCCCAGACTGCTGGACAAAATAAATTCATAAAGTAAATGTAGAAAGTGGCTCTCGGGCTGCTGGACAAAATAAATTCATAAACTAAATACAGAAAGCGATGCCCACACTGTTGGAGAAAATAAATTCATAAACTAAATGCAGAAGCGGTGCCCAAGCTGCTGGACAAAATTAATTCATAAACTAAATGTAGAAAGTGGTGCCCAGGCCGTTGGATCAAATAAATTCATAAACTAAATGCAAAAAGCGGTGCCCAGGCTGTTGGACAAAATAAATTAATAAATTATATGCAGAAAGCGGTGCCCAGGCTGCTAGACAAAATAAATTCATAAACTAAATGTAGAAAGCGGTGCCCAAGCTGCTGGACAAAATAAATTCAGAAAGTAAATGCAGAAACCGGTACCCAGGCTGCTGGACAAAATAAATTCACAAAGTAAATGCAGAAACCGGTGCCTAGGCTGCTGGACAAAATAGATTCACAAAGTAAATGCAGAAAGCGATGCTCAGGCTGCTGGACAAAATAAATTCATATGGAAATGTAAGACAGAGAAATTTAAACAAATGCTGAACATAATATTCAACTTAACTCAAAAAATGCTTTTTCTCTCTTTTTTTTTTTTAAGAATAGAGGATTAAGCCTACCGAAAACTGAAGATGTAAGCTGGTGAAACGAAAACACAATATGCAAATTACTAGACACCTTAAAACAACATGCAGTATGCTGGATATATGCTAGATAATTATTAGGTGAATGAAAATTTGAAAAATAAAACATGCAAATGAAGTGGAGACTGACGAAATGAACGTATGAATATGAACGAAATGTAGAGTTTGAGATGCCAGACTAACATAAACAGAAAAGTAAATCCAATGGATGTGTTGGATCATAATAGAAATTAAAACCCAACGGACGAGTTGGGACTTAATAGAAAAGTAAACCCAACAGACGAGTTGGAACATAATAGAAATTAAAACCCAACGGACGAGTTGGGGCCCACGGATGAGTTGGGACTTAACAGAAAAGTGAACCCAACGGACGAGTTGGGGTCCAACGAACGAGTTGGAACATAACAGAAATTAAAATCCAACGGACGAGTTGAGCCAATGGACAAGTTAGGACTTAACAAAAAAGTAAACCCAACAGACGAGTTGGAACACAGCAGGAATTAAAACCCAACAGACGAGTTGGGACTTAACAGAAAAGTAAACCATAGCATGCAAGATATTGGACAAAACCAAAACAAAACAAACAGTAAACAAGTATCAATTCAGCGAAGTACGACATGATGAAGTGGTCCAGGCTACTAGACCAAATGCATGAATGCATGATCCTAGAATGACGAATAAAATGCAGTGTCCAGACTATTAGACTAAAGAAAACATGATGAGGTCTTGTTTGTTGGACAAAATGCATAGAGAATTTAAAACATAGGAAAATTTAAAAACAATTGTTGATCATTGCAAAAAAAATCAAAATTTTTTTGCCCTAGTGTTTGGCATCCAGCTAACTTGACATCACCCTTTTCGAGATGGGGTATCATGTAAAAACATCAAAAACCCATTTAAACTCAATTTACTCTAAAAATTTTTGCTCCAATATAAATCAGTCTTTCCAAAATTTTGCCTCAAGAATGAAGCATCCAAATCAAATTTTTCTCAAAAAATTTTCCCTAGTGTCAATTTTGAAATCAATCATTGAATTGAAATTTGCCTTAAGCAAGAAGTATCCATATCAAATTTTTCTCAAAAATTTGCCACAGTGTCAATTTTGAAATCAAACTTTGAATTGAAATTTGCCTTAAGCAGGAAGTATCCATATCAAATTTTTCTCAAAAATTTGCCCCAACGTCAATTTTGAAATCAATCCATGAATTGAAATTTGCCTTAAGGAGGAAGTATCCATATCAAAATTTTCTCAAAAATTTTCCCTAATGTCAATTTTGAAATCAACCCTTGAATTGAAATTTGCCTTAAGCAAGAAGTAGCCATATCAAATTTTTCTCAAAAATTTGCCCCAATGTCAATTTTGAAATCAACCTTTGAATTGAATTGTGCCCTTGATCAAACCATCATTAAAAAAAAAAAATTTCCTCAGTATTTATTCTTGACGAAGGCCTCAATTGATGATGATGTGATCGTACCTGCAAAAAAAGAAAGCAACTACAATTGCAAAAGTGAGGCCACCACATGACGGTCTCTGGCACGTATAAACATGAGCATTGCCACCTTAAATGTCTAACATAGTCCTTTGCCTCACTTTCTACAAAGTTCCAAACTTAATGCATTCTAGTTCACAATTTAGATCAAATCTTCCAAATAATCTTTCCATCCATGCATGACTCTGATTGTGACAGCCCCACCTTAACCAGAGGCGCACCAAAGGGCTTAGCGGACTGCCTGCCTGGCTCTCGCCAGGACTCGAGTCAAGCGCACATTAAAATTTGTAGCGAAGGTAATTCGGTAGAAACTCGTAGATACCAACTGTGACAGTTCTCAGGGTCACATAAAATTCAAAACTTAAAAGTAAAAGTACTGGTTTAACAGTTTACATCATATACGTTCATTAATACAATAATATCTCAAGTAGTTTCTATCAAAATCCTACCAAAATCTACCCTTGAATCCTCACCACCGGCTTTAGAGATAGGAGCCTGTTTAAGGAAAACAAATAAAATAGGGTGAGCTATAATAGCTTCAGTGAGGTTCCCACACATGCAAATACAGAGGCAATCAAACAGAATTTAATCAAACGAATGTCACAAGTCATAAGATAATATAAGAACAAATTAAGTAATCACTGATTTAAACAAGGGAGGATACATTCCAATCACGAGAGCAAGTACTGATCATGTAACCATGGTATTAAGAGTGGATTGCCGGTTATGCCTGCATTATCGAGCAAGAGCCCTATCCGCCATTCACCTTATATCCTCCAAGAGCCCCTCCGCCACATCCAGGGTGAGATCTCAACCCCGGAGGGCAACAAGCAAGAAGGTTCAGTCCGGAGTTGGCCTCTTTGAGGATTCACAACTCAAGGAAAAGAACCACAAGCCCTAAAACACCCAGCACCTTATATCCTCCTTTGTACCTCCGGCTTGACTAACCGCGGGATAACCACGGTAGTCTAGCCAACAAGTTAATGTAGTCGAAAATTCACAAACAATTATATTCACATCAAATAAAAATTGTGCATGTAACAAACCATGGGGTAAGTGCGATAAAGTACACACTTTCCCTTCATATAATACATTGTAACAATTCAAGAATATCAAGAACACATAGCACATTGGGACAAGTCACGAGTATCAAGTACAAATAAAATCACACTTGAAAATGCATTATGAATATATGAAGAAACACTCATAAGCAAAAGTAAGGGAACACTCACATGCACAAGTAAAGGGATACTCACCGGGAGTGCCTAAGAGAAGATCTCGTAAAATGGTCGTGAAGCGTTTTCGGACCCTGAAATTTAAAAGAAAATAATATAATGAAAATTCAACTAAAATCCTAGTAAATTTAGTAAGGAAAATTCAAGAAAATACCCCACTTATTTCTAGAGTTTTGGTTTTAGGGTTTCTAGGGTTTAGGGTTTTACTTATTCTAAGAAAGTTTAATCTATCACTAGATCATTTCTAAAAATTCCTACACTTCAATTTCCTTCAATTGAACACATTCTAGGCTTAAAATCTCACTTGTCAATTTTTCTTCTTTTAATTCTACCAATATTTCGGCAGCATTTCCCCTTAAAATCGGACTAACCCAAATTTTTTCCCTGCAAGAAAATTCAACAATCCAACCCAATTCAACAAGTACTACAACTTTCATGTTCAACTCAAGTTCAAATTCAATCAAAATTCCACTAAATTCCAAGAATTTTACCCCAAGAATCTTCATCCCAAACTGCGCAGGGTTGGTTTTCAGCCAACTTCATGCCATTATTGGGGTCAATCCATAAAGAACTAAGGTATTGTGATTACATGGTTTGAAAGTACGTTTATAGGGCTACAATTTTCGTGAAGACCATCAACCCAAATTCCAACTAGAACAGGTTCAAAATCAGCCCTCAAGTTGGCTCATCATCAAAACTGTTTTCCGCAGAATCAAATTTTCAGCCAACTTTGCAAACTTTCTGCGATTAATACACAATGAACCACAGTGCAAGCTTTATACCGTTGGAAATCCCTATCAATCTAGTTTCTAAAACAACAAGAATTACTCGAATTCAAGTTTTCTACATCAAGTTATGAAAGTTTTACTAAAACTGGTCCAGCATGACTGTGAATGTAAAACTTGAACAAAACCCTAAATAAAACTTGAATAAAACTCAACTAAAACTTGAAATTAATAGCAAAAGTTCATAGTACATACCTTAAACAAGCTTAGAACTATGCTTAGGAAGAAGAAAAGCTCACTTTCTATGGTGGAATTGCTTGAAATGTGAAGAGAAAGCTTCAAGAAGTTGAGAGGAAAATGAGAGAAGAAGAGAGACCAAGAGGGCCGGCCAAGAGCAAGGAAAAAGAGAGAGGAATAGTCTAGAAAAATAGAAAATAAATGAAGGAAAAGGTAGGTAAAAGAATAACCAATAAAATAGTGACAAGAGTAAAGTTGGAGTTTAGTCTTTTAATGCATTAATGGTATACTTGGATTAATTTAATTGGTGAAACAAAAATATCTCTTTTCACCTAGTTTTTTTTTTGTAATATTATGACATAAATATTAAAGCAAAAAGGGAGAAAAAATAGGAGAGAGAGTGGCCGGATTTATGGAGAGAGAAAGCAAGGGAGATTAGTGAAATTTTAGGTCAAAATTTGGAACTAAGACTCACTTAGTCAAAAGTCTTGAAAATGATAAAGTTAGTTAGTCAAAATTAAACACTATTATAAACTAATGGTCCAATAAAATTAACCCAAGTTTGGTACTTAGGTGTACCACTTAATCATGAAAGAATCTCATTTACTTAACCTAACTAACTTAAGAAATCTTTCAACTAATAAATCAAAGATTAACACTACACCTTAAATAAAAGAAATGCCTTATGCAATGCACTTTGATTTCCCTCTTCTTTTTCTTTTCTCATTCATTTTTTTTTCTACTAATAAACATAACATGAATCAAATAATCTTTTTAGTGCGAATTTCCGGGGCGTCACACTGATTTCTAATAAATTTAGGATTGCCTTTGCTTTTATTTCAAATTTAAACAAAGAAAATGTCAAATTTTTCAAAACATGAATTGGTTAGAAAATACTTCACATGCAATAATGTAAAAGAAATTATGTACAGTAAACAACATGAAACACACAAAGACTAAATGAAATACAATTAAATGAAACATTTTTTCCAAAAAATTGATTTTGAAATTATAGTTTAAAAGATGCCTTTTGATCTTTGGATGTCATTTTTACTTGAATTCTGACACTGCAGCGAAATGATCGATGCAGATGAGAAATTTCGAACAATTGTAGTCGCCAACTTTCAAATGAATTCCATATTGACATACTGACTTTCTCACTTGTGAAACTTCAACTGTCATCTTGACTCAATTGTAGTGCCCTTTTGGATTATCAACATCAGAGGAAATGAAATGAATGGTAGTATTCAAACATGAGAGTCTTTCCCTACCAAGATCCCAAAACTCGTGTGTCAATCTGCTCAAATTATTTCTGCCTTAAAATTCTAAATTTGAATGGAAAATATACAAAATGAGTCAAATTCGCACTAAAAGGAACAATTCAGAAGCATAATTTTGATATTTGTCAATTCCCCCATATTTGAATCATTGTTTGTTCTCAACCATTTGGAAAATGCAAGCTCAACTAATGATTCAAGCATTGAAATCACCAATGTGCACTCTAAAACATATTTCCTCAAGATCGGGTAAATAACCATCATGTAATTTATTGTCTTGCCTTTAATACTCATAATATCAAGCAAAGGAGAAGGAATTATATCACAATTAAGCAAGTTCAATTTAATTTCTTTGCCTTACTAAATTTCACAAGTAAACGAATCATAGGATCAATCTGAGAACATCACATGTCTATGATCAATTTCATTTTTCACTTGAGGGGATTTTATTCTAGTGAACTAATCACTCAAAATAAGAGAGTGACTTTTGACGTGAAAACCGACATTGGTTATGAAGGTTCCCAGTTACTCAACACCTCAATTTATAAGCAAGTAGCAAAAACTGTATTTGAGAAGTACAATTGCCTTTTTACGCAAGAATTGACATTGGTTAGATGAAGACCCCTAGTTACTCAACAATTTACTTACTCAAATTTACAATGCATTACTCATAATTCAAGTACCTTTTGACGCGAAAGTCAACATTTTTGGATGAAAACCTCCAGTTACTAAGCACAAGAACCATTGGAGTAGAAAAACCACATCATTTCTTTTCTTTTCCTCTTCCTTCTTTTTTCTCTTTTTTTTTTCTTCTTCTCTTTTTTGTTTTTTGGCAGTATAAAATCCCTCATAATAGATATCATATCACATATTACATGGATGCGTTGATTGACTATAATCAACATTTAACCTATAAAATTAAGTAGAGAAGAGAAATTTTCATCAAACATGCAAAATTTAGATATAATTCTAACCACTTTACAAGATATATTTTCTATAAAAACAAAACTTCAAACCACATAATAATAATTCCTTAGTACTTGAAGAAAGCATTTGTCAAAGCACATAAAGTAATTTGAACAAGTAGGGAAATTAGACAAAAATCATGATTGTTAGCAATAACTCACAAACATGTGACATCACCTTATTTTAATCTTACAATAACTTATGTAACACCCTAGAAATTCATACAAAACTATTTAATTCATGAATGTCCATTAGTAGAAAAAAATAAAAAATATAGAGAAAAGAAAAAGAAAAGGGAAAATCGAAAATGCATTTAAAAGAGAAATTCTTTTATTTGGAGTTTAGTGTTAATCCTTGATTTATTAGTTGGAAGATTTCTTAAGTTAATTAAGTTAAGTAAATAAGATTCTTTCATTATTAAGTGGGACACCTAAGTAGTAAATTTGGATTAATTTCATTGGACCATTAGTTTATAATAGTGTTTAATTTTGACTAACTAATTCTACCATTTTCTAGTCCCTTGACTAATTGAGCTTTAGTTCAATATTTACCTAACAAAAAATTTCACTTATTCTCTTGCTTATCTTTCTCCCTATGGCCAGCCCTCTCTCTCTCTTTCTTTCTTTCTTTTCTTTTATGTCTTGAAATTTGTGCCTTAAAGCTCTTGCAAATTACTAGGAGATAAGTGATTAAAATTTTCACTAATCATATTTAACCAAGTAGTGGCTATTATGTCAAAAAAATCTAAACCCTAGGATGATTCTTGTCTTGCTATGATTGGTTACTTCTTTTCCCATTTATCTCTTTATTTCTTTTCTCTTTTCTTGGCCTATTTCTTTCTCTTTTTTCTCTCACTTTGGCCGGCCCTCCTATGCTCTCTTTCTCCTCTCTTTTGTTTTCATTTTCTTGAAACTTTCTCTCCATTTTTGGACATCTCCACCATAGAAAGTGAGCTCCTCTTCTTCCTAAGCAAAGATCTAAGCTTGTTTGAGGTATCTACTATGAACTTTTGCTATTATATTTCAAGTTTTAGGTAGTTTTGTACAAGTTTAATACTAGATACTTGTTGTTAAGCACGACTAATTAAGCCATGAATATGAAGTTTTGCTTGTTAATAAAGTGATTTCTTGGTTAGATGGACTAGTAGATAGCATTTGAACCTTGAAATGATATGGATTACATGTTGAGTTGTTGAAGAATCTTGGGGTTGAAATCTTGAAATTTGATTGGAATTTTGAGTGAAATTGGGTTTGATTGAGACATGGAAGTTATAGAACTTGTTGGAAATTGGATTGGTTGGTTGGTTTATTGCAGGCAAAAATTTTGGGTTAATCCGATTTTAAGGGAAATGTTGCCGAAATTTCGGTAAAACCTAAGAAGTAAAAGTGAATAGGCTATGATTTAAAGCTATATAGGTTGTAATTTAGTGACTTAAACGTGCAGAAAATTTCAGAAAAATGAACTATTAGTGAATCGAATTTTCCGGGCAAAAACCCTAAACCCTAGGGTAAAACCCTAAACTCTAAAACCTTAAAAATTAAACCCTAGAAAGAATTGGGATATTTCTCAAATTTTTTTATTAATTACTTAGATTTTAATTAGGGTTTTATAGCCTATTTCTTTTGAATTTCAGGATCCGAAAGTGAATCTCAACCTTTTACGAAATATTTTCCTATGCATTCCAGGTGAGTGTCTCTATGTGTGCATGATGCATGAAATGTTATGTTATGCTTGAGATTATTATTTAATGAAATGTGTTAAGTGAGGAAGGATGTGTACTTTATCACATCTATTCCGCAATGTGTTACATGCTTTCATTATCCAATGTGTTATTTGTGCTTGAGACTTCCGTGACTAACTTCACCGTTACTTCACGGTTAGTCAACCCGGTCGTGATTGGGAGGACATAAGGTGCTGGGTGTTTTAGGGCGTGTTGTTCTTTCCTATCTGAGTTGAGAATCCTCAAAGAGGCCAACTCTGGATTGAACTTTCTTGCTTGTTGGCCCTCCAAGGTTGAGATTACTCCCTGGATGTGGTAGCCTGTACGGAGGTTACAAGGTGAATGGTGGTTAGGGTCCTTGCTTGTTAATACTGATATGATCCTTGGCGAGGACCTAAGCTATTATCTCGGTCCCAATGTCGTGGTTACATGTTCAGTACTCGCTTCTCCTGCGGTTGAGCTTGCTCCCGTAGTTGAGCCTTGTATCTGCCATTGACTACTTGTTAATTAAATTGTTTATACACTATTTATTTGACTTGTTAATTATTTTATTTAATAAAATAGTGGATTTCTGGTATGGCTGCATGACTCGAGCACTCACTAGGCTATTATAGCTCATCCCTTTCATTTGTTTTCTTTACCCAGGTTTTTCGCATTACTAAAGCTGGGAAAAGCAGTTTTGGATATTATATGTTTTCATTATATATTTTGATAGCCAAATTGTTTAGGCTATTATTGTAAGTACTATGTATAATTGGGATGTAAAACTCCTTAGTGATACTTGTACCTTTAAGTTGAAGTATATGAATGTATTTTATTTTGGGCTAAGTACGTTTGGATGTTTTGAGTGAGTGCGTGATGTGAGTTCCTGGCGAGAGCCAGGCAGGCAGTCCGCTAAGCCCTTTGGTGCGCCTCTGGGTAAGGTGGGGCTGTCACAGGTGGTATCAGAGCCTAGGTTTGAATCCTGTCAGAACCTAAGTTTCGAATCTTTGAAGAGCTTAAGTTTAGCCTCTTATTAGATTTTAAGTCTAAACATTATTCGATATTAGTTTGTTAAGATTTGAAAGTACTAGCTGGCTAGTAATAAGTGAGCCTTTAGTTGTAATAGGGATATATAATGTTTTCTTTTGTGATTGGTTTTGGTACTTGTGGATATTGGCTCTATTACGTTGGGTATACCATCTTAGTAATTGGTGGTGTTGAACATTTAAAGTATTATTAAGGTTAAATGGTATTACATAGATGGTTCGATATACATTGTAGATGATTAATTATCTATACTCATACAATTTGAGAATAGCTAGTGTTTAAAGGATATCCTAAGCTTGAATTTTATTTGTGATTCCTTTAAGTATGAATAATTGTTGATTCTTTTGGGTGGTTAGTGTGTACATTGGATCGGATTATTGGAGTTAGTTGATTCACACTTCGGTGTGGCCAACCTTAGTGTGGGTTGACTTAGTTTTGAGATCCGTGTTCGAGTACCTATTATTGATGATTGAGAATTTCCTAACTTCTTCCATATGGGTTTAACTTTACTTTGTTAGAGATTGTTTAGTATATGTCACTTAGTGTAGATAGTTTAACCCTAACCCTGTTATACTGCATAATGGCACCTCCTAAGAAAGTCAAGGTATGTAGAGGTTGCAATAGCGTACACTTGGGAGAATGTAGATGGAAAATGGGAGCTTGTTTCGGTTGTGGATGGAAGATAGGAGCGTGTTTTGGATGTGGTCCAATAGGGCATAAAGTGAGCAATTGCCCAAATAACAAGCAAGTTAAAAGAGGTCCTATGCTAGAAACTCAAGTTAATGCAAGTAACGATAGCGTGCCACCGAATTCTGAATTTACGTCAACTCACCAAGAGGTGGATAGAGTAAACACGTGACAACGGGTAAAATGATGGTTAATTTTAATACGAGTCTTTACATTGTTTGATTTTGAAGCATGTCTCATTTGTTTCCAAATAAGTTTGTACTTTTGATGATCATCAACCATGCACTTTAAATGATCTTTATAAAGTAGAGCCTCCCTTGAAAAGGCTCTAGTTTTCAATCCTATGTTTGATACGTGTATCTTGATTTGGATGAAAGGAAAGTCTTGGCAATTAAACATACGGAACGTAGTGTTATATTAGTTATGAGGTAGTTGTTTTGGTGTTAGACTTGTATGGATTTTATAAGAGAGAGTGTCAACCCTGGTGTTCTTCACCCCCCACCTTTTCATTTTATGAGCATAAGAGAAAAATCCGAGAACGAGAAAGTAGTATCTATCTTCTTTACCCTGCGAATCTTGAAAGCCATTGAGAAGGGAAGTGTGAGTATTTCTTAGCCTAAGTGATGAAATAGCAATCCTAATAATGTGATATTGAAAGACATCCCAATTGTGAGGGAGTGTTTGAACGTATTTTTTGAGGAACTACCAAATTACTACTAAGAAGAAGAAGTGAAATTTCAAGGCCTTTCGATAGTGACATAGCTGAATATGTGATAGAGAGAGTGACTCAAATTATTGAAGAACTACAATGGATAAGTTCTATTCGTGAGAACTATGAATGTTCTATTCGTGAAGTAAAGTTAAGAATTGAATTTGGAGATTGTGGTTTCGACTCTTATTGTTTGACTTACTTTGATCACAAGGATTAAAGAAATAGCTATGAGAAATACCGAATTGATAAAACTCAAGGAAAGAATTAGGAGCGAACAGTCGTCCAACTTTCAGTAGTACGAAGAGGAAATTGTGAAATACGTGTCAAGTATCCAAAGTGTTAAAGAATTAAAGTGAAATATCCATGACAATTGGATTGTTAAAGCCTCTAACGGAACTTAGTTAATAGTAGCATTGTGTGAACCATCCAAATAGAAAGTGGGAGTACACCATTTAGATATTAAAGACAAGTTCCAACAATAGTTACTATAATAGCATCAGCATAGCACATTTTAATGCCTTATATGGAATAAAGCGTGAGTCACCTTTATGTGAGAATAAAGTAGAGGAGAAAGCCATTTTGGAGTCAGAACTTGTATCAGCATTATGAAGAAGATTACTAAGATGGAGGAAAGAGTAAATGGTGCAGGACATATAAGAAGTGGAAAGACTTAAGGAAATCATGAGAATTTCAAGAAAAGAACAAGGTGCATCTCAAAATTTCACCGGTGAATAGTGTAGAGATATTGAATGCGAAACACGTAGACTGCTAGAAATTTTAGAGGAAGTCGAGAGATAGAATTCCAATTAAGGAAATGAATATTTGTTTCAAGTCATCTATCTAAGTATTCATCTGTGAAGACTTAGTTTATGAGGGAGTGCTGGTTTGAGTGATTAATCACATAAGGATCGAGTTTTAAGGAAATAGACCTTTCATATGTCAAATGCAAATGGTCCAAATCTCAAGTTTGAGAGGTCACATGTGGACTTGAAGAGCAACTAGTTCAAATCTGGATTGCAAAGTGAAAGAGTTGAGAAATAAACAAATTCCTCTTGTCAAGGTGGGGCTGTCACAACTTATACAACACGTCCCAAAGGTCAATAAGAAACTGTGGACATGAAACAAGAAAACTCCCGTCGTGAATTGGTTGAAGTGGCATCCCCTGCATGGTTGTTCTTTTATTGTGCTTGAATCGTCCAAACATACATCCAAATTGGCTTGACATTTTGTAGATCTTCAGAGCAAAAGTGCATTTTGACTTAACTCCCTGACCGATATCTTGGTGTCAATGTTCGTGGTTTCTACCTCTTTCAAGTTAAGCTTGAATTTTCCTTTTGTACTATTCAGAATTCTTAACACGGAGTCCAGATTCCTTTTTGGCATCATTCTAATTCTCCATTATAATTTGCATTATTTTGGAATGAGAAAGATACCAAAGTGGCAATTATCAGCTTCAAATAAGATGACATCCGAAGACCATGGACATTTATTTTCACCATCAAAAAAATACAAGAAATTGTTTTTCTTTTCATTCAATTTGAGCTTACATTCATTCATCAAAAGAGAAACTTTACAATGACACAAACCTAACATTAGGCTTTGAGAAAAATGTGACTTATTTCAAGGTCACATCAAAGAGTCATTTGCTCAATATAACAAAAGATTTGAAGAAAACTTTTTCAAAAACTAAATGCAAGACATGAAGGGAAAATCAAATGTCATAAACAAATTTGAGAAAGCAACTTATTTAACACCTCATCTAAGAAAAATTTTGGACACAAGGCAATCTTAAATTTACAGAAGCAGTGCAATTATTAGTATCCAAATTGTTTCTATTCTTGTTACAATTGTCTAGTTATGAAATACAATTTCATTTATCACATTACTTATCCTAACCAAACTCACCTATCTAGGTTTTAGGTACTATCAATTCTAGAAAACTGGTCGTCCATGATCCCTTTGTAGACACCAAATTTTGACACACCATTTATTTTTCAAATATTTGGGGGGGGGGCATGTTTGCACTTTTGAGGACAAATTTTAATTTTTCAATAATCTAGGGGGTAAAATAGTAATTTTATCTGTAAATATTTTTCTATCAGCTTTTGGGGGGTTTTAAATTCATATTTTTACTTTCATGTGAATTTGTTAATTTCTTATGATTTTTCTGGATTTAATTGGTATTCTTTTATATTTTTACTAGCACAAGGGCAAAATAGTAATTTCACCTCGTGAACACCATTTTAGCTCATTTTTAGTTTCAAATGCATTTTTCTAATATTTTAAGCATGTTTTCTTGATTTTTTTGAGGTAAACAGCTATTTTTTTGTGAATTTTCATTGTCCAAGGGCAAAATCGTTATTTTACAGTTAAATTCATTTTTTGTCAATTTTGAGTCATAAATGCATTTTCTAGTGTTTTAAGCTTATTTTTAATTTTTGATAATTTTTTTGAGGTCAATAGCTATTTTTCTGTGAATTTTCATTGTCCAAGGGAAAAATCGTCATTTTATAGTTTAAATTCATTTTTTGTCAATTTTGAGTCATAAATGCATTTTATAGTGTTTTAACCCTATTTTTAATTTTTGGTAATTTTTTGAAGTCAATAGCCATTTTTTGTGTATTTTCGTTGTCCAGGGGCAAAATCGTCATTTTCCATCCTGCACGCGTTTTTATCAGCTTTAAGCTCTAAATTTTATTTTTTGAAATCTACTTTAAATTCTTTTTGAAAATTTTAGAGATTGCTGTCATTTCTTTGTACTAATTTTAATTTTTTAGGTTAAAAAATATTTTTTTAAATAAAATTAGTATTTTTATTACCGGTGGCGTTTTCGTTATTTTATAGTATTCTTGGTGACCAAGACAAGTGGCCTATAAAGACCCCTTTTATCAGCAAAAAAACAAAGGAGGAAAATGGAGAAACCCTAAAAAACACATTTACTTTAGCCCTTAAAGATCAAACACACACAAAAATACCCACAAACACACACACTAGCCGTCATTTTGTTCTTGTTACTATTCATAATCAAGAAAATCTACTGTTCATCACCAGGCAATTTCAAGCTTCAAAAGTTAGCAAGATTTAAAAGAAAAGAATCACCTCCTACCAAAGACTCAACCAAACACCATCAGACCACCAAATTTGTGCCTCCATCACTGCAATTGCCACTGAAATTAGTCAACCACAACCCATTAGTTTAAATTTACTATTTGGCCCCAATTTACTTTACTTTTTATTTTCCCCCTAACTTGCTATAATCTTCATTCTTCTAATGTGTTAGTATTTCGTATTTTACTTTTTATTTTATCAAATAGTTGTCCCCTTAACTTGTGCGTTCGTTTTTAAGCTTTGGTACCGAGTCTCCAAAGAGGTATCCTGACTTCTTGTTATTTTCCTCTTTATGTACTCCAATATGCTCCAATATGATTTTATGCATTATTTTTTTATTATTTGTTTATTTCTAATTTTATATACTTGTTGCGTATTTGCGTATTTAATTTATTTCATTTTGAATTTTTATTATTTTAGAAAAATATAATATTTTGCATTTTAGTTAGTCAATGTAATAGTTAGATTATTTTTCTCATATTTTAGCAAAATTGTGTAATTAGATAGAAAGTGTAATAGATAGGGCATTTTTAATATTTCCCCTTTTTAAATTATAAATTAAGCCCCCGGTGTAATAGTTAGGGTTTATTTGCTTTTGCGTACTTACGTGCTTATTTGTTTTACCGCTTTCATTAGGATTTTGCATCTAGATATTATGCTCATGTGTTATGTGCTCCTACTTGACTTATATGTCTTTATATGTTTGATTTGCTTTTAATTCACGCTTTACTATTTAATTCATGTTTGTTTGTTATTCCGTCACCACACTAGTCCAACGCTAATTGTGGCTTCTCGTTTTCCACTAGTCCAACGTTAGTGGTGAATTCCTAGAAAAGGGCTAGTCCAACGCTAAACCCTTAGGGCATTCTAGTGTTGGGTACACTCGTGTGCATTTTATATCCCACTTCACACATTTTAGTTTTCTTTCCTTTCTGCATGATTTTTATTATTATTTATTAGTAATATTTTTTATTTATTTATTTATTTATTTTGACGCATTCTAAAATGCATGATATCTAGGTTGCATTTCACTTAGAAATTAGGACATTTGTGTGATCTGACTAGAAATAGTCACCTACTCACGTGGGAAGTGGTGACGTACATGTCGTTCCTGTGACAGCCCCACCTTATCCAGAGGCGCACCAAAGAGCTTAGCAGACTGCCTGCCTAGCTCTCGCCAGGACTCAAATCACGCACTCACTCAAACATCCAAGCGTACTTAACCCAAAAAATAAAATACATTCATAAAGAAATACATTCATTTAATTCATTTGAAAATACAAATATCACAAGAGGTTTTACATCGCAAAATATACATAGTATTTACACTAATAGCCTAAACAATTGGGCTATCAAAATACATGAAACAAAACATTTACTACGTCCAAAATCAGCTTTTTCCAGCTTTAATATTTTGGAAAACCTAGTTAAAGAAAACAAATAAACGGGATGAGCTATAATAGCCCAGTGAGTGCTCAAGTCATGCAGCATACCAATAACAAATAAACCTTTAAGGATAATAATTAACAAATTCAATAAATGATGAACAAGCAATGTGAAGTGTCATATAATCAATGGCGGATACAGGCTCACTACGGGAGCAAGCTCAACCGCAGGAGTATCAATCATGATCAAGATAACATGAGCTATCGGGACCGAGGTAAAAGCTCAGGTCCGAGATACTTGTAAAATTCAATCCAGAGTTACCCTCTTTGAGGAATGAAACTCATATAGGAAAGAATATCACGCACCTATAACCCCCAGCACCTTATATCACCCCAAACACACCAGGTTGACTAACCGTGGAGTAACGGTGAAGTTAGCCACGGAAGTCCAAGATCGAGCATAAAATTCAATCATGAGTTAGCCTTTTCCAGGACTTTACTCAGATATGAAAATTAACACGCACCGAATAACTGCCCAGCACCTTATATCTCTCCCATACACACCCAATTTGACTAACCGTGGAAAACAGTGAAGTTAACCACTGGAAGTCACAAGCACAAATAACATATTGGATAGTGAAAGCACGTAACATATTGCGGAATAGATGCGATAAAGTACACATCTTTCCTCAAGTAGCACATTTCATTAGATAATCATGTCAAGTATAACATATCATTTCATGCATCATGCACACATAGAAACACTCACCTGAAGTGCCTAAGAAAATATTTCGTAAAAGGGTCGGTATTCACTTTCGGATCCTGAAATTCAAAAGAAAATAATCGTATAAAAACCGGATTAAAATCTAAGTAATTTGATAAGAAAATTCGAGAAATACTCCAAGTCTTTCTAGGGTTTAATTTCTAGGGTTTTGGAGTTTAGGGTTTTACCCTAGGGTTTAGGGTTTTCAAAATAAGGGTTTTCTAACTTTTAGGGTTTTGCTCGGAAAGGTTCAATTCACTAATAGCTCATCTACGAAAATTTCTGCACGTTCAAATCACTAAATTACAGCTTATATAAACTTTAAATCATGGCCTAATCACTTTTACTTCTTAGGTTTTACCGAAATTTCGGCAGCATTTCCCCTATAATCGGACTAACCCAAAATTTTTAACTTGCAAAGAAAACAGCCAAACAACCCAATCTCAAGTAGTTCTATCATTTCCATACCAAAATCAATTCAATTTCACCAAAATTTGTCATAAAAACACTTGAACCTCTCCAAGGTTCTTCAACCAAATCATACTTAAATCATGTCATTTCAAGATTCAATCACTATGTACAAGTCATACAAGCCCATAAACCTCATATCCATGGAATAAAACTTCATTTTCATGGCTCAAATAAATCATGCTTAACTTTAAAGACATGGGTAAAAAGCTATAAAACTACAACTTATACTTGAAAGAACAAGAAAAGTTCATGGTGAATACCTTTAACAAGTCAAGATCTTTGCTTAGGAGGAAGATTAACTCACTTGCAATGGAAGAAAAGTGATCAAATTGGAGAGAAAAGCTCTAAGAAAATGAAAGGAAAAGAGAGGAAAAGAGGGAATAAGGGCCGGCCAAGATGAAGAGCAAAAGAGATAAAAATGGCTAAGTAAAATGGAAAAGAATTGAAAAAAGAATTGGAAAAAACATTGACCAATCAAAGCAAGACAAAACTAAATGTAGAGCTTGACTTTCTGGCAACTTTAGACTCCACTTGGCTAGGCTTAATTAGAAGAGATGTTTAACATTTATCCTACCATTAAATCTTGCAAGACTTCTAGGTACAACTCCTAAAGGAAGAAGGTACAACATGCTACTAAAACTAGAAATCATTTTCCTTATTTCTTTCAACTAATTTCGACCCTCTTTTTTTTTTTCTACTAATGGACATAATACAAAATAAATGATTTTGCATGAATTTCTAGGGTGTTATAGTTCCCCTCTCCGTGAGTAGAAATATTCAGTCACGAGATACTAGTCCCCCATACCTGTCATGTTGCATACTCGCCTTCTTTTTTCACTTACTACATATTATTATTTTCTTTCCTTTTTTGCATTTCATTTTGTATTCACACTCGTGACTCCCTCGAGGTCTCGATTCGAATTTCGCAATTAATGCAAGAATTCTGACCAAGCCTCGACGGAACATGCCGGCCCTCCTGATACCCACATTTAGATCTTAGGATTTGCATTCATATAAACACATCCGAACGCGATAGAACTCAGGGATTAATTTAGGAAATTTTGATTAAACATCGCAACTAGCCTCGGCCAGGTTGAAAGGGTGCCTTAGACGCAAGCCTTTGCCTTCCCTTTCTTCAAATGTGACTCCCAGACCCTTTCCTCTCCTTTTTTCGTAGACCGAAGTCGAAAAAGGGTTTTAAATAATTTTTCTAAAATTTTACCTTTTGTCTTGTTTAAACGATTTTTTCGGGTGACTTGGTACACCCTAACTTTGTACCAAGTGGCGACTCCATTTTTTTAAATAAAACCCTTTTTCAAAATTAGTTAGCCAAAACTGTCGCATTTTTAGTCCCGGCCTTATTTTCTTTTAAAATACCATTTTTACTAAATAACATTTTTTTCACTAAAACACGATTTTTTCTTACACACGCACGGTTTTTTCAAAATTCGATCTTTCCAAAAAGGGTCACCACACTAGACTGTCTTTTCGGGATGTGACAGTCACAACCACACTGGTATCCCTTTTACGATTTTTAGGACACGACAGGATTTTGGCGACTCCATTGGGGATCACTAGTGAGTCCGAGCACTAGGTTTAATCACCTTTTTCTTATTTAACCCTTCTATTCCATCACGTTTGGATATTAGGATTGCAGTTTTCTTTTCTAGGTTTTTAAGTTTTTCTTTTGCATCTCACACACTCCTCGTCTCTCCGTTGCTTATGTGATGTATGTTTCATTTACTTTTGTTTTATTCGATCGTGTTTGCATTTGGGGAAGGGGTCAGTTACCCTTAGAGCCCACGCGTGTTACTTTTACATTCCTCCTCTCATAAGGAGCACTCCAGACGTGCATTCGATATTTTTTACCCTTTTTCTCTTTTGGTGGTTGTCACCCACCTGTCCTGATTAGGAATAGGATTGATCTACTTAAGCATGTGGGCGGGGCACGATGTGCACGTAATCATGTTTGGGAGATCAGCTGAACTCTCGGCTTAAGTCCATAAGTCTAGAGATTCAGGGACTTTTAAGATCCACTTGGACATGTGGCTGGAGCACGATGTGCAAGTAGCAGTGTCCGGGGGATTGCTCGAGCCACTGACCAAGGGCTTTGGGATTGATGACCCTTACCCTTAGGTCTGAAGGCTTGGGAACCGACAGCCTAATCGAGTCTAGATACATTAGTGAGCCCAACCTCATGCATCCATGTAGAATAACCTAGGGTAAAGTCAGCCTTACCCTGTCAGGTACACTAAGGCACGAGAGGAGGGAACCAACCTCATTTATTTTCCTTGTTATGCCATTTACTATTATCTATGTGTATTATTTATTTTTGCCAATATGTTATGTGTTATTTGTTGAATAAACTAACACAATTTCTTTCCTTTTTGATTGCATTCACAACCATAGAATAAACAGCCTTGGGCACGGTGCTCTTGTAGAGAACTAATCCATTTTTTGTATAAGTATATTTTATCATCCTGCAAATTCATTGTTTTGAGATATTTATAAATTTTTGTGATTTTGCGAACCAAAATACCCGAGGGTCCCATAATTGTAATTTCTATGAACCCACAAAAAAAAAATCATTTTTTGTTAAGATTTCAACCCCGGGTTTTTCTTCTAAAAACGTTTTATGGTACATACATATTTTTTCAAAGCCAAACACATAATCTTGAAGTCAATAACCCTTTGTATAGTTCATAACTCGTTTTCTTCAAATAAAGTCATGCACCATTTAATTGGATTAAATTTTTATGACAATTTTTTAAATTTTTGCATATTGTATCATGATTTAATAAACTGTCATCATGCATTAGCCTTAGAAGGGGATGCCATTTAGGGAACCCCATGGTAGGAATAAGCCAACCTTGCCTCTCCGTGGGTACATAACCCTTTTCATGGGAAATTGCATGTTTACATTTCTGTAAAACTCGAGAAGTAGGGCCTGTAGGTAAGGTATCTGACATGGTGATGTGCATCAGATGGACAGTCCACGACGCATCTACCAGATGTTAGTAGTCCCACCAGAAGTCAAGAAATGGCCGGCACTTCTCTCCTTCAGTGAAATCAATCAAGTGGCAGCTTTTCTAGGACCCGTTGGTGACTTTAAAGACATAGAGGTAGATGGACGCCTAGGTAGAAGCTTTGGTTCACTTATGGGATTCTAGTTGCTCAACATTTAGGATTGGAGATCGAGAGATGACTATTACTATTGAGGAGGTGGCTGGATTGTTAAACTTGACAATAGATCATATAAGTGCAACTGTTTCCAACCATTTCAGGAAAGACCAAATTCTATCATTTTGCCTGGGTTAAATGAATCTGTAATGCAAGGATCAGATCAGAGCATAGATGTTAAATTCCTATTCGATCAGTTCACAGCAAAAGATGGATTTGACCGATACAGTGGAGGACTTCACATTTGCATCCAAGACGATATGGGAGCATAAAAGACTGACTGGTGTATGGGTTCGTGATGGCTGGCATTTATTTTTTCCCTAGGAGAGACAAAAAGGTCGGGTTCAAGACCGCCAAGCTTATGACTGACTTATTTTTCAGGATTGGAGGTCGAAAAGCATCTATAGTACCGAACTGTATTGGCAGATATATTTGTCTCATGTACAAATTGTCAAAGAGGGGAAAATTTCTTTCATGGGTCAAATCAGATTTTATATATATGGGCTATGGAACACTTCAAGAGGCGTTCACTCACTTCTAATAGTCTGCCATTGATCGGATATAACTGGATAGTCACTCATCACAAGAGAATTGATCAAGAACGATAGACCGATGAATGCATCTGAATATTTGGGTTTCTTAGAGACATTGCCAGACCAGAAGGTCAGATGGGTATTAGATTGGACCGATTGTCTAAATCCAAGCTCTACGTACCAAGTCGTCAGACTTCATACCTTTGTTAGGGACTCAGGGTATTGCTGCTTACACATCGAAAAGGTTCCTCAGACAGTTTGGACGTATTCAAGGTCTGCCACCCACGCCAGATCTAGCCAGTTTCACCATCAGCTTCGATAAAGGGGTTTGCCCGACTCTATTCCAATGAAGACCCAAATCATTCAGGCTTGGGGCACACTGTCCAATGATGACAACATTATCTATGATCCACAGTCTAAGCAAAAGGGTTTGGTGACCCATCAGTACGAAGATTGGTTTCAGAGTCGCAAAGAGAATAGACCACAAAGTAGGCACAATCCGAAGAGGTAAGGAAATTAATGGCTATCATCGAGGCAAAGGATAAGGAAAACTTGCAATTGAGGCAATCAGTGGAACGGAAGCAAGGAGATGGCAGAATGGAACAAAGAGTTATATGAAGATGCTAGAGAGAAGAACCAGGAGCAAAAGAGAAAATGCAGTGAATTGTACGATCAAGCGGAACGCATGAAGAACCCGTACTTTAGAGAATGAAAAGATGCTATGATAGATAGGTTGAAGAAGTTTAATGATCTTGTACAAAGTCATCTTCGAGAGATGATGTAGACAATGTATTTAAACTTTGACATTTTCAATGAAAGTGTTTGTTTCAAGACGTTATGTTCAAAAACACAGGTTTGGTATACAGGCCCTACTTTGAGGATATTACATCATGCTAGGCCTACCCTTGGCATAATAAGAGCTCCCCCTAGGACATGCGTTGAAATTATTTATACACTTACTAACTTCAGTATTTTTCTTTTTTTTTTGAACAATAAATTTTGACAGTACCAATAATGAAAGGATGACTGAATCAGTTTCCTCTCCAATATGTATTTCAGGTACTTTGAATCATAGCTTCTTTTCATAAAAGCCCCATTCAGACGCAGTCCCGTACCCACCAATTGCAAAGCCGTATAAACATGACTTCCAATCCAGATATTTCAGAAAGAATGACTCAAGTAATGTCAGTGGATTTCTCTGTACTAGGGGCTCAGCTGAGTGAAATATTAGGCAAATTTAAGGATTTGAGTGCAGAAATGGCATCACAAAGGCGTGTCATTGACCAACTGGTTGCAAACAGCAGTGGTGGTGCCCCGAGCAATCCAGTGCTGGTAGTTGACCATTTCGCTGAACAGGTTAACCAATTGTCTTTTGCGCCCAATGTGTAAACCGCTTCCCTCCCACCTTTTACCAATCCGATTGAAGGACGCTCTGCTCATGTCAATCCTGACCTGCTACTTGTGCGCCCAAACTTTGTTCAAATGAACCTACCCAACTATCCACTTCCTCAGTCTCACCCACAAATCAACCCAAATATCCCACCTAATTTTCAGGCACCTCACAACCACATAGCAGAACCATTTGTGTGGGATGTCACCTCTCAGGGAAGGCCGGCTATAGATGAAATTGCCACACCTGTGGACAAAGGACTTGCTTAAGAGGTTAGATCGGTTTGAGGAGTTTATGAAGAAAAATCAAGGGTTGAACAAGCATGGCGAATTAGGCTACGATGATCTTTGTCTATTTCCAGATGTTCAATTATTATTGGGCTTTAAGGCTTCCAAATTTACTAAGTATGATAGAATTGGCAATCCCAAGACGCATCTCAAGATGTTCACTAACAAGCTTGGCAAACCAGTCAATGATGAAAATTTACCCATGCATTTATTCCTTGAGAGTTTGGAAGGAGATGCGTTGGACTAGTATTCCAATCTGATACCTCAAGAAATTAGAATCTGGTTGGACTTGTCTATAGCTTTTGTGAAGCAATATGAGTTTAACTACGAGTTGGCACCAACGCGAACTACTCTGGAGAGTACCAAGAGGAAACCTTCAGAAGATCATAAGACCTATGCTAAACGTTGGAGAAAGCTGGCTGCTAAGGTAGAACCTCCCATGAACGAAGAGGAGATTGTTCGTACTTTTATTAAGGCTCATGATCTGCTGTATTTTGAGGAGATCTTTCGTATGATTGGAAGTTCATTTGCTGCCATCATTAACAAACTGGAGGAGTATGATGAGTTTGTCAAGGCAGGCAAAATAGTCAACGTGACAGCTTTGAAGCTGCAATTGGAGGCACTACAAAACCAGAATCAAAACAACAATAGGAAGAAGCCCCAATTCAAGAAGAAAGAAGGAGAAGCTGCCTTTGTTTGGAATCAAGACCCATCATTCAGACCCAGAGCCCAGAACTATTTTTCATACACGGCTCCTTACCTACAACATTCCAACCCTCAACTTGTTTACAACACCAACACTCAGTCTCATACCTAACATATGTTCCAAAATCCTTGACCAATATTCCAAAACAATCCTCGACCACCTATGCAAATCCGCCCAAGGCCTGCCTACCTTAATAACTATGCTCCACCCAATCAATTTCAAAATGCTACTGGTCCAGCAAACCCGCCACAAAAATGGCCTAGGACATTCACTCCCCTTGGCCGTCCTCTTGATCAAATATATGAACAATTGAGAGCAGCAGGTAAAATTGGCCCAATTCTTCAGAAAACCTTTCCCAATAGGTTGCCTCATGACTATGATCATCAGGCCATCTGTGCCTATCATTCTAAGAGTCGAGGGCATCCTATGGCTAATTGTTGGGCCTTAAAGCATAAATTTCAAGACATGATTGATGATGGGGAGATTGTATTGAGGAGAGGAAAAGGACAAGCTCCAAATGTTGATAACAATCCTTTACCGTAGCATGGGCCAACTATCGGGATGATAACCATGGATGAAGAATTCACTGATCCTATGGAATTCATAGTCTCGATTGAAGAAATGGTAGGAGTTACTGAAATTGATTATAGGCAAGATAGAATGGTACTATCTAGAAAAGAGTTCATGAACCAGCATATGGAAGACATTTTTGCAGGGAGAGTAGAATCACCGATAATCCAACCAAACAAGCCAGCTGCTTTGGACAAAATGTTGTTGACCCCCAGTTCTTCAAATCAACCATTTGTGTTGGATGTTCAGCCGTTCAAATTGGAAGTTCCAGAGCCAGAAATCATCGATCTGCCGGAACAATTACCAATTAAAGATTTACAGCAAATGCTGTGGAATTATGAAGACAATGAATTTAGTGATGGCAATTCTGCAGTAATGAGGTCGGGAAGAATAATTGTTGAACCAGAAGTTGTTGTCCCAGCCAAAGGAAAGGAGAGCACATTGCCTCCCAAACCACCAGTTAGCGAAAAAGACGTTGAAGATTTTTTGAAGATCTTGAAAAGAAGTGAGTACAAGGTGATAGAACAGTTGAGCTGCATGCTGGCACAAATTTCAATTCTTAACCTCTTGTTGACATCTGAAATGCACCGAGATGCCCTTTTGAAAGTCTTTAACGAATGTCATGTGCCTAAGGACATTCCTATCGAAAAGTTAGCTAGAATGGTAGGAAACGTCTTGGCATCTAATCAGATTACTTTTTCTGAAGATGAGGTGACTCCTGAAGGAAAGAGACATAACAAGGCTTTGTATATGAAGACCTTATGGTCCTAAATCATCTTAGTTCTGATGATTAACAAACTAATGATAATGTTTACTAATGTTTTATCAAATTATCTTTGCAGTAAAATCTATTAGGATTCAAAAGAAGATGAAAACTGCAAAAAAGTACTCATCCGGACGATCATGCGGACGTCCGGATGAACAGTAACCGCGTCTGGATGAACAGTGCCGTGAACAGTTGCCCCCCGGATGAACAGTACCACGTCCGGACCCACGTCGGGACCCTCGTCTGAATGAACAGTAACTTTGGACAGAATGTATGCGGACGACCATCCGGACGTCCGGATGAATAGTAGCGGACGTCCGGACCTCAAATTTACTATCTAACGGCTAGTTTTTGCAGATTTATCAATTTGACCGTTAGAGCCATTTTCAACCCTTTTTCTCACCCCCATAAATACCATTATGTATAGAATTATAGAAGAACCTTTACCTACATTTATTACGAGCTTTCAAGAGTGATTTTAGTGTAAAATACTCTCTCCCTTTGTGTTATTGTAATAGTTTGTGAGGTAGTTGGTTGGGGATAAATTGTGTTCTTCAAAGTGAGGCTGGTAGCATTCAAGTGTAGCTTTGTGAGGGTTAATTGAGTGAATTGTAAAACTCTTTGGCTCAACTAGAGGTTAGAGGGTGAGCAAAGAGTGATCCCTACATTGTACATGTTGGTTTGCTTCTCCAACTTGTGAAGAAGCATAATAGTGGATTCAAACTCCAAGTTGAGGAACTTGGGAGTGGACATAGGTGTCAAGCTTGGCACCGAACCACTATAAATCGGTTTTGTCTCTTTCTCTCTTTTACTTTATTTATTGTCTATTTGTGAATTGGTTTTGCTATAACTTTATCATTATTATTACAAGTTCATTTTTATTATTATATTGGTTGCATAATCATTTGGGGCCAACAGTATATATCTGTAACACCCTAGAAAATGCACTTACAAGAGACATTCTTTATTTAGGGTTAAGTGTTAATCCTTGATTTATTAGTTGGAAGATTTCTTGAGTTAATTAGGTTAATTAACTAAGATTTTCATTATTAAGTAGGACACCTAAGTACCAAATTTAGAATAATTTTATTGGATCATTAATTTATATTAGTGTTTAAATTTTGACTAGTTTATTCTACTATTCTCTAGTCTTTTGACTACTTAAATTTTAGCTCAATTTTACTCAAAAATTTCACTTGTTCTATTGCTTTATTTTCTTTTTCTTGGCTAAATTTTTCTTCTCTCTCTTTTCTTTTCTCTTGGCCAAAATTCTTCTTTCTTTTTCTTTTCTTCTTTGGCTGAATTTCTTTCTTTTCTTTTTCTTCTTGTGGCCGGATCTCTCTCTCTATTTTTCTCTCTTTTTGGCTTTAATATTTGTGCCATAATATTGCTAATTAATAGGTGATAAGAGATTAAAAAGCTCCACCAATTAAATTTGTCCAACTTAACCACTAATGTCTTAAAAGTCTAAACCTAACTTAACTCTTATTGGGTTTTGATTGGTTATTATTTTTTCCACCTTTTCTTTATTTCTTTTCCATTTTCCTAGCCTATTTCTTTCTCTTTTTCTTTCTTCTTGGCCGGCCATCTCTCTTTCTCTTTTCCTCTCATTTTGCTCTCAACTTCTTGAAGCTTTCTCTCCAAATTTTGGGTAATTCCACCATAGAAAGTGAGTTTTTCTTCTTCCTACACAAGGTTCTAAGCTTATCTAAGGTATCTACTATGAACTTTTCCTACTAATTTCAAGTTTTCTTTAGCTTTTGTACAAGTTTAAATCTAGATTCTTGTTGTTGCTACTTGAAGAATTTAGTTAGAATTGAAGATTTACTTGCTAGATAAAGTGTTCTTGTGGTTAGATAAACTAGTAAATAGCATTTAAACCTTGAAATCTCATGTGTTACATGTTGCTTGGTTGAATATTCTTGGAGTAGAACTCTTGAATTTGAGAAGAAATTTGAATGAATTTGAGTTTGAATTGAACATAGAAGTTGTAGAACTTGTTGAGATATGGGTTGGTTGGTTGTTTTCTCGCAGCAAAAAAATTTGGGTTAGGAAGTTGATGTGCAGGAATTTTTAGAAAATCATCTAGTGATAGATTAAATTTTCTTAGAATAAGAAAACCCTAAACGCTAAACCCTAGAAACCCTAAAACCAAAACCCTAGAAATAAGTGGGGTATTTCTTGAATTTTTCTTACTAAATTAACTAGGGTTTTAATCGGGTTTTCATTATATTATTTCTTTTAAATTTCAGGGTCCGAAAACGCATCGCGACCATTTTACGAGATATTTTCTTAGGCATTCTAGTTGAGTGTCTCTATGTGTGCATGATGCATGAAATGTTATGTTACACTTGCAAATATTATGAGATAAAATTTGTTACTTGAGGAAAGATGTGTACTTTATCGCATCTATTCCGTAATGTGTTACATGCTTTTTCTATCCAACGTGTTACTTGTGCGTGAGACTTCTATGACTAACTTTACTGTTACTTCACGGATAGTCAACCCGGACAGGCTTGGGAGGATATAAGGTGCTGGGTGTTTTACGGCGTGTTGTTCTTTCCCTTTTGAGTTGTGAATCCTCAAAGAGGCCAACTCCGGATTGAACTTTCTTGCGTGATGGCCCTCCAAGGTTGAGATTACTCCCTGGATGTGGTAGCTTGTACGGAGGTTACAAGGTGAACGGTGGTTAGGGCTTGCGTGATAAAACTAGCATGTCCTTTGATAAAGACCTGAGCTATTATCTCGGTCCTAACGTCATGGTTACATGATCAGTACTTGCTTCTCCTGCGGTTAAGCTTGCTCCCGTAGTGGAGCCTTGTATTTGCCCTTGACTACTTGTTAACTAAATTGTTCATATCTTGTTTATTTAATTTATCGATTATTTTATTTAATAAAATAATGAGATCTTGATATGGTTGCATGACTTGGGCATTCACTGGGCTATTATAGCTCATTCCTTTTATTTGTTTTTCTTTACCCAGGTTTCCTGAAAAATTAAAGCTGGATCGACTGGTTTTGAATATAATAGATGTTTTAGTTATTGTAATAGCCAAACTGTTTTAGGCTATCTTTGTGAAAATCATGTATATCATGACAAGAAAACTTTTGATGTTACTTGTACCTTTAAGTAAATAATATGAGTGTATTTTATTTTATTTTATTTTATTTTGAGTTAAGTACGCTTGGATGTTTGCGTGAGTGCGTGATTCGAGTCCTGGCGAGAGCTAGGCAGACAGTTCGCTAAGCCCTTTGGTGCGCCTCTGGGTAAGATTGGGCTATCACAGTTGGTATCAGAGCTTAGGATTCAATCCTGTCTCTAGTGCTAGTCTTGTTTGGGTGTCGGGTAGGAAATTTGGGTTGAGTTGGTTACGCTTGGGCCTGATCAACCTGAGTGTGAGAGATAAGATCCGAATTTTCGCACCTGGACACTATTGTGTATATGCTTGAGAATGGGTTTAGGTTACTTTTAAACTTGATATTTGAGTGTAATATTTAAGTATTATTTATTATTGAGTACTTTTGGGATAGACCTAATTAATTTATTATTTAAATATGTAGGTATGTCAGAGAGCAGTCGAGGTGAGGGATCACGGGCATTATAGCCAGCCGATGTGGCCCCGACCCAGCATGAGCATCGTAGACGACCGATAGTTCGTTACCGTGAGGGACCGGGTCATCCCTACCGTACATTTTCCCCGGCTCGCCAAGTACGACCGGCATGTGGGTGTTGGAGGACATATTCCTATCCCGATCATGTCGTGCTTTCATTGATAGAGGATAGCAGACATATTGAGCGTGAGAGTGATACCTCCCGGGCCCGTGTTCATGAGTTGAGAGAGACAGTTAGAGTCCAGGCCTAGAGGATTAGAGAGTTAGAGACTGCTGTTCAGGAGGAACAGCAGAGGACTGATATAGTACGAGGGCAGTACCAGGATGTACATGGTCGTCTCACACGCATTGTGCAGCATGTCCGGGATCACACTGGACGACTTGTGGATGAGAGTGGGTTGCTGGTAGGAGATGTGCTAGATGAGGTACGAGATATGGCTCAGCCCATAGGGCCAGGGCAGGCAGCGCATCCACCTCTTGGGGCCAAGGAGGCTCCTGAGGGTGAGCCGGAGATGGACGTGAGCTCAATAGGATCAGTCCAGTTGGACTAGGTCTCTAGATAGAATATGTACAAAGACTTATGCTAGTTTTGTTATGCTTGTGTGTGACATGTTTTGTACGTGAGCTTTTGAAACGTGTAACTTGAACTGCTTGTAAATATATGTATATGTGTGATCTTGCTTGGCATAAAACTTGATTTCTTTGTTTACTCTTGCATTTGAGCATTTACAATTTACATCTCGTTATTTATCACGTGAGATTTAAAATAATTCATTATTGTTATCATAGCATATTAATTCATGAGTGGACAAGGTCGTGGAAGAGGACGTCCGCATCGCCAAGACCGAGACAAAGACGTTACCTCGAGCGTAAATCCTCCTTCAAGGGCTGACCCAATGATTGCGGTCTTGAATCGAATGACCGACGTTCTAACTCAACTTGGAACTCGGCAAAACCCAGCAGTGGAAGTTGGTAGTCCTCATAGAAACCTGGCAGTAGGAGAGGATGTGGCTTTAGAACGATTCCAGAAATTTAATCCTCCCAAGTTTAACGGCAGTCCAAAATCCAGAAATCACTGAAAAATGGTTAGAAGACATTGAGAAAATTTTTGCTACCTTGAAGTATACGGATGAACGGCAAGTGACATTTGCCGTGTTCCAATTGGAAGGTGCTGCCACCCCCTGGTGGAATTTAATCAACGCCAAGTGGGAAAGACATCAAACTCCAAGGACGTGGGTCAACATCACTAGAGAGTTCAAGGAGAAATATATCCCCGTGCGAGTACAAGAAAAGCGGGAAGATGAATTTTTGAAATTGAGATAGGGGTTGTTGGATGTAGCTGAGTATGAAGCTCAGTTTACTAAATTGTCTCGTTATGCCCCGGAATTTGTAGCCACTGAACGACGAAGAAATAGGAGATTTATTCAAGGCTTGAATTTGGAGATCCAAGATGCCTCGCCGCCGCCACCACCATTGAAACTTATGAAGCTGCAGTGGAAAAAGCATAGCAGGTGGAGGAAACCAAGTCCCTGGTCCGCACGGTGAAGGCAAGAAAATGGGGAAGTACCAACGATGCTCGACCCGCAACTGGAAACTCTCCAGCCCCTAAGATGGGGAGGGGAACTGGAGAAGTGAGAATTGGGCAAGAGCCCCGTTCGGAAGAACAAGAGGCGCTCTAGTGGGAAGAGCTCCGCCAAGAAATGAACCCAAGGAGGATACTCAAAAGGAGAAATGGTCATCAACTGCTCCTGTTGCTTGTGGGTATTGCGGTAAAGGTGGGCATGTGGAAGGTGACTACTGGAAAAAGAACCGTAAATGTTTGCTTTGTGGCAGTGGCGATCACCGGATAAATTAACGTCCAAGATAGGCAGCCAGCGGACTGAGCACCGCTCAACCTGGGCCCAAGGAGACCAATCAAGCCAGGGAAAGCGGGAATAAACAGAAAGTGCCAACTCGCGTTTATGCCCTTGACAAGCGGGATGCCCAGGAGTCGCCAGCAGTTATTGAAGGTATGATTCTTGTTTTTCATCGTCTGGCTAAACTACTAGTAGACCCTAGTTCCACCCATTCATTTGTGAACCCTCAATTTATGACTGCTCTAGAGATACAACCTGTTAAGTTATCCTATGAATTGGAAGTGAGGACTCCGACTGGGGACCATTGCCTGACAACTAATCTTGTGTACCAAGATTGTGAGCTTCGGGTAGGAGAAAGAAAATTTCTAATAGACCTCATAACTTTACCTATTTAGGGTTATGATGTGATACTAGGCATGGATTGTTTGACTCGGTATAGTGCTCAACTAAATTTGATAGGTCCCAAGGTCAGCAAGCTTCCAAGGTGACTGAGGATGTACTTCAAGACCTTGGATGGTCCTATGACTAGGTCAAGAGCTAGGAAAATGAAGGATGCTTTGCATGGTCTCATTGTGGACACGCTGGATAATGTGTGCAAGGCGACCAACATGGATCCTTTGTCACGTAGTGTACTTTGCTTATGGGCTGACCAAGGAAGGAAGGATGATTCAAGCATGGGAATGAAGTGCCAAACCTTCTGACCGAACCCGCGCCATGAACCCTGCGCCGCGTATAGGTGCCGCGGGTACCATCAGAAGGCTCGTTCGTGAAGTGCTTGGAATGCCAAACTTTCTGACCGAACCCGCGCCCTGTACCCGCGTCCGCGGATAGGTGCCGCGGGTACCATCAGAAAGTTTGTTTTAGTTGTTTTATGCAATTTTTAGAGTTGTAATCTTTAATAGTCGAATATTAGGTTACAACTAGGGTAAAGTACTTTCTTGGTTATGTTTTTTTGTGCCGCCCTATATAAGGGTTTCTTGGGAACAACATGAGACAGAACGTTTATGATATTTTGAGTGAAATTCTCTCCTAGAATTTTCTTGGTTCTTTGGTGATTGAGAACCGCCATAGGTCTTATCAAGCTTTGCTTGTGGCGACCATCCAATCTCGCTTAGAGTTTCCTTTCGGTTTTGTTCAAGATCTTTAGAGAATTAGGTTTGAACGATTGAACGCGCTCAATTCGGTTCATCTTGGTTTTTCTAGGATCGAGGGCATCTTCAAGGGGAAAAGTTCGAGCAACCTACTCCACTTCAAGGGTTCTTGGAAGATCCATCCAAGGGGTCTTGAGTTCAACGAGTAGTAAGCCTAAAATCCAAGGGTCTTGGTAGTCTTCCGTACGCGCGATCTCATCAATTGGTATCAGAGCCAACTTCTTTGGATTTCCAGGTTCTATCAATCCGTTTGTTCCTTTGGAATTGCGGATATATCCCTTTGTTCGTTGTTTCGTGATATTAAGGCAAGAGCTTCGTGCCTAGCCCTAATATTTTGTTTGTTTCGTGCTGTCTTTTTCTTTTCAAATTGTGTTTGCCTACGTTGAATTTTGTTTCTGTCCGTCTTTGACATTCTTAAAATTTCAACCTTTAGTTTTCGTTGTTTCCTTATTAAATTCGTGCTTTAGGGTTTGTTTAGAGTCGTTCTTGGTTGCTTCTCAATCAAGAATTCTAGAGTTGTGTGGTATTTTGTATTTTCTTGACTGTTTTTATTGTTTTCTTGGAATTCTTGTGCAAAAATCTTTCAAAAGAATTGGTTTCTTGGATTTGCCATCCTAGTGTTGAAGATTCTTGAGAAAAAAAAAAATTCGCGTACTGTTCACGGTACTGTAGCATCACTGTTCACGGCGGCTACTGTTCACACTAGGGTTTACTGTTCACGGTGGTACTGTTCATCGAATTCACTGTTCATTCGGTGAATTTTACTTTTTTTTGTTTGATTTTTGTGGGTTATTTGGGTTTTGAATTTAAAAAAAAAAAAGTCTTGCACAAAGAAAAGTCGTGCAACACAAAAGAAAGTGAAAAAGGCGTGCAAGGTGATAAAAGCCAAGCACACGAACTAAACCAATTAAACTGAAGTATATTTGGCTGGAATACTGTCCTTGTGCAACCGAGTAGACCTGTTGAAACAAACAGATCGTTGGACAGAGAACAACGCCACGTACGAAAGTTTAATTGACTAGGTTCTATTCTTCTTATTCTTAGTGTTTTGTTGGAATATTATTTTTTGCATAAGTTTGGTTATTTTTCTTCCAAAGAACATTAAAAATCAAGAAACATCACACAATTATATCACACATTAGGGTGTCTATATCGTGTCTGTTCTTGATTCTTGGTTATTCTTTGTTACTCTCTTGAACAAAACACTCTAAGCATACTTATTTTTGACCTCTACATTTACTCTCACAGATTGGTGTTGCTATAAGCCTTGGTAAGATTGAGTGAGCTGGTTCTTCTCTAAAGGGCCAACAAGAAAATTCATTGAGTGAAAAAAAAGGCTTAGTGGTGAGCACAAGGAGGGTAAAAGCCAACAAATTTGAGGGAAGCGAGTGCAAACACTAAGGGAGTGATCTACAAATTCTTGTTTATATTGTTTTAACCTTTTATTTTGCAGGTTTAAGGTACTATGGCGGAACATGATGATCTTAAAGCCATGATGAGAGGCATGCAAGATAACTTCCAACGCCTCATGGAGCAAATGCAAAGCATGTCCATGAGAATGGACAATGTGGAGCAAGCATCTAGAGCTCGAGGAGATCAATATGATGGTAGAGAAGTTGGTTCCAACACTAGAATGACTCGAAATCCAGCTTATGATGATGATATTGAAGAGGGGTCGGAGTTTGATGAAGTTATTCAACGGAGAGGAAGGAGGGTACCACGTGAGCCTGATGGAAATTTGGGAAGCATTAAGATGAAAATACCTTCATTCCAAGGCAAATTAGACCCTGAGGCATATCTTGAATGGGAGAGAAAGGTGGAACATGTATTTGAGTGTCACAACTACTCCGAGGTAAAGAAAGTGCAACTAGCTGCAGTTGAATTCACCGACTACGCAAGTGTTTGGTGGGATCAACTTGTCAAAGATAGGAGGAGGTGTGGAGCTGAACCCGTGAGGACTTGGGGGGA
The DNA here is from genome assembly GCA_024721245.1 of Mitragyna speciosa. Lineage (NCBI taxonomy): Eukaryota > Viridiplantae > Streptophyta > Magnoliopsida > Gentianales > Rubiaceae > Mitragyna > Mitragyna speciosa. The sequence goes on from CM045555.1 coordinate 16,653,523, forward strand.
GATGAAAGCCATTATGAAGAAGAGGTTTGTCCCAAGTTATTACTCACGTGACTTACATAGGCGTCTACAATTCTTGAAGCAAGGATCTATGGGCGTTGACGAGTACTACAAGGAGATGGAAATGCTCATGATCAAAGCGGACATTAGGGAGGATGGAGAGGCTCTTATGTCACGTTTTCTAGCTGGTTTGAATTCAGAAATTGCTGAAATTGTAGAGCTACAACATTATCTAGAGATGGACGACTTGGTGGAAAAAGCAATCAAGGTTGAGAGACAACTGAAAAGCAGGCGTGCTAGAGGGTTTTCCACTACACAAAATCGTACTAGTTGGAGAGTTGAACAACCAAAGAAGGGCTTTAGAGATGCTGAACAATCACATGGTCCTCCAACTCGTGCACCATTGCCTAGGGCTGAACCAACTACAAAGCAAGATCCTAAGGGTAAGCAAATTGTGAAGCCTAGGCAAAGAGAGATTAAATGTTTTAAGTGCCAAGGGTTCGGGCACATAGCTGCTTCTTGTCCAAACAAGCGCACTATGGTTATTTTTGAAGATGGTGAAGTAGCTAGTGTAGCTTCAAGTGAAGATAACGAGGAGATGCCTCCATTGGAGGGAGGATTTGAAGATGAAGATAATCTGTATGGTGGGGATCAAGGTGAAGTCCTTGTCACTAGGCGTGCTCTTAGCATTGCACCTAAGGAGGATGAAGTGGATCTACAAAGAGATCATATTTTCCACACTAGGTGTACCGTGCAAAACAAGGTATGTAGCATGATTATTGACAGTGGATCTTGTACTAATGTTGCTTCTACTTTGTTTGTAGATAAGTTGGGCCTTGAGACTAAACGCCATCCCAAGCCATACAAATTGCATTGGCTAGCTGAGGTTGGGGACATGAGGGTTACCAAGCAAGTTAGGGTACCATTCTCCATCAACAAGTACAAGGATGAGGTGTGGTGTGATGTGATTCCCATGCAAGCGTGTCACATACTTCTTGGACGTCCTTGGCAATTTGATAGGAGGGTCACTTATGATGGCTACAAGAATAGGTATTCCTTCATGTGGGACAACCGAAGAATCACCTTGGATTCCATCAAACCGTCTGAGGCACACGCGGACCAAGTAAGAATTGCAAAGGAATTCAAGGTAAGGGAGGAACAAAAGTCACAAGCTCGTGGAGAAGTTAAGAAGGGGCTTCAGTTTGGTCATGAGGTTGACCAAAATGGCATAGTAAATGGTGAACAAAATAGGGTTATAAGTGAGAAGAAAGAGAGAACAAAGCAAGTGAATGCTTTTGCTACCAAGAGTGAAATTGCTTCAGCTTTGGAGGCTAAGCAACAACTTCTACTTGTTCTATATAAAGATGTTCTTCTCTCTTTTGGCGAACTTAATGTTCTTAACCCTAACTTACCTAGTATTGTGGTGTCTCTTTTGCAGGATTTTGAAGACGTATTCCCTGAAGATATACCACATGGATTGCCACCATTGAGGGGGATTGAGCACCAAATCGATTTTGTACCTGGTGCTAGCATACCCAATCGCCCTGCTTATAGAGCAAATCCTGAGGAGACAAAAGAGATTCAAAGACAAGTGGATGAACTTGTGGAGAAAGGATTTGTTCGTGAGAGTATGTCACCATGTGCCGTACCAGTCATTTTGGTGCCAAAGAAGGATGGAACATGGCGCATGTGTGTTGATTGTAGAGCCATCAACAAGATAACGGTAAAGTATCGTCATCCTATTCCTAGGTTAGATGATATGCTTGATGAATTGCATGGTTCTACTATTTTTTCAAAAATTGATCTTAAAAGTGGATATTATCAGATTAGAATGAAAGTAGGTGATGAATGGAAAACCGCATTTAAGACCAAGTATGGATTGTATGAATGGTTAGTTATGCCTTTTGGTTTAACTAATGCACCTAGTACATTCATGAGGCTTATGAACTATGTGTTTAGGGCTTTCATTGGTAAATTTGTTGTGGTTTATTTTGATGACATTCTAGTCTATAGTAGGTCACTTGAGGATCATGTTGAGCACTTGCACCAAGTTTTATGTGTATTACGAGAGCATCATCTTTATGCTAACTTGGCTAAATGTTCATTTTGCACGGAAAGCATTGTGTTCCTTGGATTCATTGTTAGCTCTAGGGGTGTACATGTTGATGAGTCTAAGGTACAAGCCATACGTGATTGGCCTACACCAAAAAGTGCTAATGATGTTAGGTCTTTCCATGGTCTAGCAAGTTTTTATAGGAGATTTGTGCGAAATTTTTCTACTATTGCTGCACCTCTTAATGAACTTGTTAAGAAAAATTCTGTTTTTAAGTGGGAAAGTAAACACCAAGAGGCATTTGATTTATTAAAGGACATGTTAACTAATGCACCTTTGTTGTGTTTACCTAATTTTGACAAGCTTTTCGAGGTTGAATGTGATGCTTCTGGAGTAGGTATTGGGGCCGTTCTTATGCAGGATTCCAAGCCCATTGCGTACTTTAGTGAGAAACTAAGCGGTGCAACCTTGAATTATCCCACATACGACAAGGAGCTCTATGCCCTTGTACGAACTCTTCAAACCTGGCAGCACTATCTCCTTCCCAAAGAGTTTGTGATTCACTCTGACCATGAGAGCTTGAAGTTTTTGAAGACTCAAGGCAAGCTCAACAAAAGACATGCGAAGTGGTTGGAGTTTATCGAGTCCTTTCCATATACGATCAAGTACAAGCAAGGTAAAGAAAATGTGGTAGCTGATGCATTGTCGAGAAGGTATACTCTTATTACCACTCTTCAAACTAAATTGCTTGGTTTTGATTGTATTAAGGAATTATATGAGCATGATTTAGATTTTTCAAAAATCTGGTCTTTATGTTCTAAATGTGCTCATCTTGATTACTTTAGGCATGATGGATTTTTATTCAAAGGTCATAGATTATGCATGCCTAGGTGTTCTATGCGTGAGTTGTTGGTTAGGGAAACTCATGGGGGTGGTCTTATGGGACACTTTGGTGTCAAGAAAACTTTGCACGTGTTGCATGAGCATTTCTTTTGGCCTAACATGCGAGTTGACGTTGAATCTATTTGTGCTAAATGTATTACTTGCAAGCAAGCAAAGTCTCGAGTTCAACCCCATGGTTTGTATACACCTTTACCCGTTCCTTCACAACCTTGGGTGGACATTTCTATGGATTTTGTTTTGGGATTACCGAGATCTTCTAGTGGTAAAGATAGTGTGTTTGTTGTGGTAGACAGATTTAGTAAGATGGCACACTTCATTGCATGTTCAAAAACTAATGATGCCACTTACATATCTGATTTGTTCTTTAAGGAAATTGTTAGATTGCATGGTTTGCCACGTAGCATTGTTAGTGATAGAGATGTTAAATTTTTGAGTCATTTTTGGCGCACTTTGTGGAGTAAACTTGGTACTAAACTATTGTTTTCTACTGTTGCACATCCACAAACTGATGGTCAAACTGAAGTAGTTAATAGAACCCTTTCTACACTATTGCGTGCAATCATTCAAAAGAACTTAAAGAATTGGGAAAAATGTTTACCACACATTGAGTTTGCTTATAATAGGACTGTTCATTCCACTACATCTTACTCACCTTTTGAGGTTGTTTATGGTTTTAATCCCCTAACTCCTTTAGATATTTTACCTTTGCCTACTAATGAAGTTGCTGATCTTGAAGGTAAAAAGAAAGCTCAATTTGTTAGGGATCTTCATGCTAAGGTGCGTGAGAATGTGCAGAAAAAGAATGAGCATTTTGCAAAGGTAGCAAACAAGGGTCGCGTGAAAGTCGTATTTGAGCCCGGAGATTGGGTTTGGGTGCACATGAGGAAGGAAAGATTTCCTCAACAGAGGAAGTCTAAGTTGCATCCTAGGGGGGACGGACCCTTCCAGATCCTTGAAAGAATTGGGGACAATGCCTACAAAGTGGATTTACCTAGTGAGTATGGAAACATTAGTGCAACTTTTAATGTTTCTGACTTGTCTTTGTTTGATGTAGGTGATTCGAGGACGAATCCTTTCGAGGAAGGAGGGAATGATAGGTCCCAAGGTCAGCAAGCTTCCAAGGTGACTGAGGATGTACTTCAAGACTTGGATGGTCCTATGACTAGGTCAAGAGCTAGGAAAATGAAGGATGCTTTGCATGGTCTCATTGTGGACACGCTGGATAATGTGTGCAAGGCGACCAACATGGATCCTTTGTCACGTAGTGTACTTTGCTTATGGGCTGACCAAGGAAGGAAGGATGATTCAAGCATGGGAATGAAGTGCCAAACCTTCTGACCGAACCACGCCATGAACCCGCGCCGCGTATAGGTGCCGCGGGTACCATCAGAAGGCTCGTTCGTGAAGTGCTTGGAATGCCAAACTTTCTGACCGAACCCGCGCCTGTACCCGCGCCGCGGATAGGTGCCGCGGGTACCATCAGAAAGTTTGTTTTAGTTGTTTTATGCAATTTTTAGAGTTGTAATCTTTAATAGTCGAATATTAGGTTACAACTAGGGTAAAGTACTTTCTTGGTTATGTTTTTTGTGCCGCCCTATATAAGGGTTTCTTGGGAACAACATGAGACAGAACGTTTATGATATTTTGAGTGAAATTCTCTCTAGAATTTTCTTGGTTCTTTGGTGATTGAGAACCGCCATAGGTCTTATCAAGCTTTGCTTGTGGCGACCATCCAATCTCGCTTAGAGTTTCCTTTCGGTTTTGTTCAAGATCTTTAGAGAATTAGGTTTGAACGATTGAACGCGCTCAATTCGGTTCATCTTGGTTTTTCTAGGATCGAGGGCATCTTCAAGGGGAAAAGTTCGAGCAACCTACTCCACTTCAAGGGTTCTTGGAAGATCCATCCAAGGGGTCTTGAGTTCAACGAGTAGTAAGCCTAAAATCCAAGGGTCTTGGTAGTCTTCCGTACGCGCGATCTCATCAAAATTGTGGGACGAAAGTGGTGGATTTTAGCATACCGGGAGAACCTATTTTAAGGTTGGATGTAAAGAAAACCCTAGCTTCCTCAAACCTTCTTTCGGCCATGCAAGCTAGAAAATTGATGTTCCGAGGGGCAGTAGGATATCTTGCTTATTTAATTAATACACCTGAAGATAAAGTGAGACTTGAGGATGTGCCCGTGGTAAAAGAATTTCCCGATGTTTTTCCTGAAGAATTAAGCTCCCTACCTCCGGAGAGAGAAGTGGAATTCAGAATATAATTGGTACCAGGAGTATCGCCAATATCTAGAACCCCATACCGCATATCCCCTGCAGAACTTGGAGAACTTAAGGTCCAACTCCAGGATTTGTTAGAAAGAGGGTTTGTCAAGCCGAGTGTATTACCATGGGGAGCCCCAGCGTTATTTGTAAGGAAGAAAGAAGGTACTCTTAGGCTTTGCATTGACTATCGAGGGTTAAATAATGTCACCATAAAGAATAAGTATCCTTTACCTCACATTGATGAATTGTTTGATCAACTAGAAGGGGCTATAGTATTTTCCAAGGTGGATCTCAGACAAGGGTACTATCAATTGAAAATTAAGAAGGAAGATGTATCAAAAACTGCTTTTAACTCTCGATATGGTCATTACGAATTTGTGGTGATGCCATTTGGGTTAACTAATGCCCTGGCGGCTTTTATGTATTTAATGCGTAGGGTTTTCAGACCATACTTAGATCAGTTTGTGGTGTTTTTTATTGATGATATTTTGATATTTTCCACGTCCCATGAAGAACATGAGCAACATTTGAGGATGGTGCTACAAACCTTGAGAGACAATAAGTTGTATGCCAAGTTTAGTAAGTGTGAATTTTAGAAGGACCAAGTGTCGTTCTTGGGTCATGTCATTTCGGGAGAAGGAATAGCGGTAGATCCCTCCAAAGTGGAAGCTGTAGTTAGTTGGAAACGACCTGAGAATCCCACTGAAGTTCATAGTTTCTTGGGGTTAGCTAGCTATTATCGACGGTTTATTAAGGATTTTTCAAAGATAGCCACACCACTCACTGCTTTGACCCAAAAGAATGTTAAGTTTAAGTGGGATGAACGGTGCGAACAGAGCTTCACTGAACTCAAGAAATGATTAACATCTAGCCCCAGTGCTAGCATTGCCTAACGGAAATGAAACTTTCAGTGTATACACAGATGCTTCACGGGAAGGCTTGGGATGTGTGTTAATGCAAGGGAAATAAGTAGTTGCCTACGCTTCCCGTAAGTTAAAACCTCATGAAAGGAATTATCCCACACATGACCTTAGAGTTAGCAGCGGTGGTATTCACACTCAAAAAATGGAGGCATTATTTGTATGGAGTCACCTTTCGAAGTATATACAGATCATAAGAGCCTGAAATATTTATTTTTTCAGAAAGAGTTAAATTTGCGACAACATAGATGGGTGGAGTTATTGGAGGATTACGATTGTACTATTAATTATCATCCGGGTAAAGCTAATGTTGTCGCAAGATGCTTTAAGTAGGAAGGTTCAAATGGCTAGCCTGGCCATCCTGTGAATGGGACTTGTTGGAGCGATTGAGTGAGAGTAATCCAAGAATAGGCTGGTTCTAAAGTGATTTGTGGAAACGTAAGTGCACAATCTGAATTGTTGAAACAAATCCAAGAAGCTCAAGGCAAGGATCTCACACTACAAAAGCAGATAGAGAAAGCCAAAGTGGGGACCATACCTAAGTATAGTGTTGGACTGGAGGGACTGTTGAGATTCCGAAACCGTATCTTCATCCCCAGAGACGAAGAGTTGAAGAGAGTAATCATGGATGAGGCCCATCGTTCCAGGTACACTGTGCACCCGGGGAGTACCAAGATGTATCAAGATCTGAAGAAACTTTATTGCTGGGATAATATGAAGAGGGAAATAGCAGAGTATGTTCAAACTTGTCCTACGTGTCAACAGGTAAAAGCCGAACATCAGAGACCGTCAGGACTATTGCAACCTTTGGAAATCCCAGAGTGGAAATGGGAGCACATTACCATGGATTTCGTTTCTAGTTTACCGAGAACCCAAAGGAGGCATGATGCTATTTGGGTAATTGTTGATCGCTTGACCAAATCTGGCTCATTTTCTACCCATGAACATGACTTATCCTTTGGAGAAACTTGCCCGAATGTTCATTGATGAAGTGGTGAGACTTCATGGAATTCCAAGTTAGTATCGTCTCGGACCGAGATTCCTCGGTTTACTTCCCGACTTTGGAGACAAATGCACGAAGCCTTGGGAACAAAGTTGAACTTTAGCACGGCTTACCATCCCCAGACCTGACGACAGTCCGAACGAGTGATCCAGATTTTGGAAGATATGCTGCCGGGCGAGTGTGATGGATTTTGGTAGCAACTGGGATCAACATGTGACCTTGATTGAGTTTGCTTACAACAATAGCTACCAATCCTCTATCCAGATGGCCCCATTTGAGGCACTGTATGGGAGAAGATGCAGAACGCCTGGCTATTGGGATGAAGTGGGTGAACTGGAAAATGTTAGGTCCAGAAAAAGTACCCTGGATAGAAGAGGCTTATGAGAAAGTTAAGTTCAATACAACAACAACTTCAAGCTGCTCAAAGTCGACAGAAAAGTTATGCCGATACTCGAAGGAAAGAGCTGGAGTTCGAAGTTGGAGATGAGGTGTTTCTCAAGATTTCTTCATTTAAAGGTGGCATCCTAGTTTGGGAAAAGGAAGAAACTTCAACCAAGATACGTGGGACCATTCAAAATCGTTAAACGTATCGGAAATGTTGCTTACCAATTGGACTTGCCTTCCAAGTTATCTAAAATGCACAATGTCTTCCATGTGTCGGTTTTGAAAAAGTACCACCCGGATCCAAGGCACATACTTTAACCTAATGAGATTGAGCTTGACGAAACTTTGACATATGAAGAACAACCAGTTCAAATCCTGGACCGTAAAGTAAAAGAACTGAAAAATAAACAAATTCCTATTGTCAAGATCTTGTGGAAGCATCATGACCTAGAAGAAGCCACATGGGAGACAGAAGAAGAAATGCGGAGAAATTATCCCAAGCTCTTCGAAAATCCAGGTAGAATTTCGAGGACGAAATTCTTTTAAGGGGGGGAGGATGTAACACCCTAGAAAATGTACTTACAAGAGACATTCTTTATTTAGGGTTAAGTGTTAATCCTTGATTTATTAGTTGGAAGATTTCTTGAGTTAATTAGGTTAATTAACTAAGATTTTCATTATTAAGTAGGACACCTAAGTACCAAATTTAGAATAATTTTATTGGATCATTAATTTATATTAGTGTTTAAATTTTGACTAGTTTATTCTACTATTCTCTAGTCTTTTGACTACTTAAATTTTAGTTCAATTTTACTAAAAAATTTCACTTGTTCTCTTGCTTTATTTTCTTTTTCTTGGCTAAATTTTCTTCTCTCTCTTTTCTTTTCTCTTGGCCAAAATTCTTCTTTCTTTCTCTTTTCTTCTTTGGCCGAATTTCTTTCTTTTCTTTTTCTTCTTGTGGCCGGATCTCTCTCTCTAATTTTCTCTCTTTTTGGCTTTAATATTTGTGCCATAATATTGCTAATTAATAGGTGATAAGAGATTAAAAAGCTCCACCAATTAAATTTGTCCAACTTAACCACTAATGTCTTAAAAGTCTAAACCTAACTTGACTCTTGTTGGGTTTTGATTGGTTATTATTTTTCCCACCTTTTCTTTATTTCTTTTCCATTTTTCCTAGCCTATTTCTTTCTCTTTTTCTCTCTTCTTGGCCGGCCATCTCTCTTTCTCTTTTCCTCTCATTTTGCTCTCAACTTCTTGAAGCTTTCTCTCCAAATTTTGGGTAATTCCACCATAGAAAGTGAGTTTTTCTTCTTCCTACACAAGGTTCTAAGCTTATCTAAGGTATCTACTATGAACTTTTCCTACTAATTTCAAGTTTTCTTTAGCTTTTGTACAAGTTTAAATCTAGATTCTTGTTGTTACTACATGAAGAATTTAGTTAGAATTGAAGATTTACTTGCTAGATAAAGTGTTCTTGTGGTTAGATAGACTAGTAAATAGCATTTAAACCTTGAAATCTCATGTGTTACATGTTGCTTGGTTGAAGATTCTTGGAGTAGAACTCTTGAATTTGAGTAGAAATTTGAATGAATTTGAGTTTGAATTGAACATAGAAGTTGTAGAACTTGTTGAGATATGAGTTGGTTGGTTGTTTTCTCGCAGCAAAAAAATTTGGGTTAGTTCGATTTTAAGGGGAAATGCTGCCGAAATTTTGGTAGAATTAAAAGAAGAAAAATTGACAAGTGAGATTTTAAACCTAGAATATGCTCAATTTAAGGAAGTTGATGCGCAGGAATTTTTAGAAAATCATCTAGTGATAGATTAAATTTTCTTAGAATAAGAAAACCCTAAACGCTAAACCCTAGAAACCCTAAAACCAAAACCCTAGAAATAAGTGGGGTATTTCTTGAATTTTTCTTACTAAATTAACTAGGGTTTTAATCGAGTTTTCATTATATTATTTCTTTTAAATTTTAGGGTCCGAAAACGCATCGCGACCATTTTACGAGATATTTTCTTAGGCATTCCAGGTGAGTGTCTCTATGTGTGCATGATGCATGAAATGTTATGTTACACTTGCAAATATTATGAGATAAAATGTGTTACTTGAGGAAAGATGTGTACTTTATCGCATCTATTCCGTAATGTGTTACATGCTTTCTCTATCCAATGTGTTACTTGTGCATGAGACTTCCGTGACTAACTTTACCGTTACTTCACGGATAGTCAACCCGGACAGGCTTGGGAGGATATAAGGTGCTGGGTGTTTTACGGCGTGTTGTTCTTTCCCTTTTGAGTTGTGAATCCTCAAAGAAGCCAACTCCGGATTGAACTTTCTTGTATGATGGCCCTCCAAGGTTGAGATTACTCCCTGGATGTGGTAGCTTGTACGGAGGTTATAAGGTGAACGGTGGTTAGGGCTTGCGTGATAAAACTGGCATGTCCTTTGATAAAGACCTGAGCTATTATCTCGGTCCTAACGTCATGGTTACATGATCAGTACTTGCTTCTCCTACGGTTGAGCTTGCTCCCGTAGTGGAGCCTTGTATCCGCCCTTGACTACTTGTTAACTAAATTGTTCATATCTTGTTTATTTAATTTATCGATTATTTTATTTAATAAAATAATGAGATCTTGATATGGTTGCATGACTTGGGCATTCACTGTGCTATTATAGCTCATTCCTTTTATTTGTTTTCCTTTACCCAGGTTTCCTGAAAAATTAAAGCTGGATCGACTGGTTTTGAATATAATAGATGTTTTAGTTATTGTAATAGCCAAACTGTTTTAGGCTATCTTTGTGAAAATCATGTATATCATGACAAGAAAACTTTTGATGTTACTTGTACCTTTAAGTAAATTATATGAGTGTATTTTATTTTATTTTATTTTGAGTTAAGTACGCTTGGATGTTTGCCTGAGTGCGTGATTCGAGTCCTGGCGAGAGCTAGGCAAGCAGTCCACTAAGCCCTTTGGTGCGCCTCTGGGTATGGTGGGGCTGTCACAATATCGGTAAGATGTAATGGAAAGCACTTGCCCAGGGTTTTGATCGACAATGGATCTGTTTTGAACATCTATCTGTGGAGTACGTTACAAAAGCTGGGGTATCTGCTATCACAGCTTCGCCAATCTCTGACCGTTGTCAGAGGGTTTGATGGCTCAAAGAAGGAAACCGTGGGTGAGATTGATCTAGTGCTCAGAATGGGTCCTGCCCAGTATCAAGTTACTTGCCAGGTCAAGAATTTTTCAGGAATATATAATGAGTTGTTGGGGCGACCATGGATTCATTCTTTGGGATCAATACCGTCATCCCTACATCAGATGATCAAATTCATCATGGATGACAAGCAAATTACCTTGTTCGCTGAAGATGATTGCACTATGATGGTAAATCGTGAATCTTTGGGGAAAGCAAAAGATAAATCACCACTTGATCAAGGATTTCGCGCTGCTGATATTGTGTCTGTTAATTGGATTCCTAAAGGAAAGTCCCCTATTGAGCCATTGCTGCCAAATGCCAGTATTATGATTGCCAAGGAATTGATCAGGGCAAATTATCAGCCAGGAAGGGGCATTGGAAAACTACTACAAGGAGTCATGGAGCCTATTCAGTTAATTGAGCAGAAAGATACCTTTGAGGCTTGGTTTTCACCCAACAGGTAAAGATACAAAGGAAATGAAAGAAAAGAAGAAAGCTGAAAACGAAGGAAAATAGATTTCACTTTATATCCCCCCACTGTATCACAGTTTCTCGAAGTCATCCAGTGTTGACATATCTAAAAATTGCTATGAGGAAGAGGATGTCGAGGAAGGGATGCCCTGCCTTTTTATTGGAATGACTGGTGTAGAGGAAGCATCTGATACTGTGGGTTTTGAAGAAATTGAGGAAGGAGCATTGAACAATTGGACTGCCGATTACCTCCCTGTGCGAAGGGAGTTTCGGTAAATTTGAGATTGTTTTTACTTAGTGTTCACTTCTAGATAGGGCCCTAGAATGAACCTTTTTTTATATATTATGTTGTTCGAGTCAGGCTCATATCATGTCTTGCATCTACTTTTCAATGAAAATTGTTTTTGAACCTTTTCTATTTTTATATTTGAATTGCATCTTTATGTTTTTCCAGAAGGATAGTACCACACTTGTGTGGTTGTATATACTCCACTTTTTAAAGAAATGCATTCTGAATTTAAGCAAATGAATATTGTGCCTTTTGTCTATTCATTTATACTCTTTTATTTTTATTTTTTAGATGGCCGAAAATAACTACTTATGATCCTTTGGATGTCACTTCACTTGAAATCGATGAATACCATTTCGATATCTCTCTAAATTCTAAAATAATGCAAACCGTTGATGAGAATGAGAGTGATATTGAAGAAGATTATCATTTCGTATTTAAGAATCTTGAACAATACAAAGAAAAACCCAAGCCAAACTTAGAAGAAACAGAAACTATTAATATTGGCACTGAGACAGAAGTGAAAGAAATTAAAATCAGTGTGCACTTAAACAAGAAGCAAATAAAAGAGATGATTGAATTCCTCACGATGTTTCGGGATGTGTTCACATGGTCTTATGATGATATGCCTGGGGTGTCCATAGACATAGTAGTGCACAAATTACCCACTGATCCAAACTTCCCTCCAGTAAAACAAAAACCCAGTAAATTTAAACCTGAAATGAGCCTTAAGATTAAGGAGCAAATAGTCAAACGGTTCAATGCCAAAATCATTATTGTATCCCACTATCCTATTTGGCTATCAAATATGGTCCCAATTCCTAAAAAGTCAGGAGAAGTGCGGGTTTGCGTGGACTATCGGGACTTGAACAAAGCCAGTCCAAAAGATGATTTTCCTTTACCCAATATTCACATTCTGTTGGATAACACAGTAGGACATGAAATGGACTCGTTCATTGATTGTTTTGCTGAATGTCATCAACTCTTGGTAGTAGAAGAAGATAGGGAGAAGACAGCATTTATCACCCCATGGGGCATATTTTGTTACAGAGTCATGCCTTTCGGGTTGAAAAACGCTAGAGCCACTTATCAAAGGACTATGACTACGTTGTTTCATGACAGGATTCACAAGGAGATAGAAGTTTATGTGAACGACATCATAGTCAAGTTTAAGAAGTCCGAGGATCATTTGGTGGATTTGAAGAAATTGTTTGTGAGATTAAGGAAGTATAATTTGAGGTTAAATCCTGCAAAATGTGCTTTCGGTTCCTCTACCGGCAACTTGTTGGGTTTCATTGTTAGCAAGAAAGGTATTGAAATAGATCCCACAAAGATAAAATCCATAAGGGATATGTCAATTCCAAAGACGCAAAAAGATGTGAAGAGTTTTTTGAGAAAGATTAATTTCATCGGCAGATTTATTGCTCAGCTAATTCTCACTTATGAGCCACTGTTTAAGTTATTAAGGAAGAATGCCCCAATGGACTGGAATGAGGATTGTCAACAAGCTTTTGATAAGATTAAAGATTATCTGTTGAATCCTCCTATTTTAGTGTCGCCAAAGCCAGGCTGACCACTCATCATGTATCTCTCAGTGCTAGACGGAGCAATAGGTTGTGTTTTGGGCCAGCATGATGATTCATGGAAAAATGAGCAGGCAATATATTATTTGAGCAAGAAGTTCACGGCCTATGAGATGAATTATTCATTCTTGGAAAGGTTGTGTTGTGCACTAGCTTGGGCTACTCAAAAGCTCAGGCACTATCTTCTTGATCACACCACTTATCTCATTTCCCGTTTTGATCCTTTAAGATATTTGTTGAAAAAATCAATGTCCACTGGACGCATGGCTAAATGGCAAATGATTCTTTCGGAGTTCGACATTGTCTTCACTACGCAAAAGGCAGTGAAAGGACAGGCTATAGCAGATCACTTGGTAGAAAATCCCATAGAAGATGATTATCAGCCACTTAATACTTACTTTCCAAACGAAGAGATTTTGTTTATTGGAGTAGTTGAAAACATGAATGAGCAGTATACGGAGTGGAGATTATTCTTTGATGGCGCTTCAAATTCTTTCGGGGCCGGGATTGGAGCCATTTTGGTATCACCAGATGGAAAGCATTATCCTGCAACTGCCAAGTTATATTTTTCTTGTACCAACAACAAGGCTGAGTATGAAGCTTGTATATTAGGATTAAAGATGGCTTTGGAGATGGAGATTAAGGATTTGATGGTGTTCAGTGATTCAGACTTGCTGGTGCATCAGACGCTTAAACAATGGGCGACTCGGGATTCCAAAATTATTTTGTATCATTGTAGTCTACTCAATTTAGCTTCTAAATTCAAGAGCCTGGAATTTCGGCATATTCCACGAAGTCGTAATGTCTTTGTAGATGCTTTAGCCATGGTATCTTCCATGATTAAATACCCTAATGAATTGATGATTGAGCCTATCCAAATTCATCGTCAAAAGGAACTGGCCCACTGTTTGAGCATTGAATCAGAACCTGACGGTCTTCCCTGGTTTCATGATTTGAAAGAATATCTGCGGAACGGATTTTATCCCCCAAGTGCCAATACAGTGTCTAAGAATTTTTTCCAAAAAATGTCTACAAGATTTTTTCTAAATGGAGAAGTTTTATACAAAAGGTCAAGTGATTTGGGACTTTTGAGATGCGTCGATGAGAAAGAAGCTGAATATTTAATGTACATAGTGGTGTATGCAGACCGCATATGAATGGACACTTGCTAGCCAAAAGATCATGAGAACAGGACATTTTTGACTCACCATAGAGCATGACTGTGTTGTATTCGTCAAAAAGTGCGTTAAATGTCAAGTGCATAGTGATGTAATACATGCTCCTCCTTCGAAACTTCACAGTATGACTGCTCCTTGGCTGTGCTCAATATGGGGAATAAATGTAATTGGAGTCATCGATCCTCCAGCTTCAAATGGGCATAAATTCATCTTGGTGGTGATTGAGTATTTCACCAAGTGGGTAGAAGCAGAATCTTACAAGCAAGTGACAAAAAAGGTGGTAGTAGATTTCTTAAGAACCATATCATTTGTCGTTTTGGTGTGCCCGAAACTTTGATTACTGACGATGCAAGGAATCTCAATAACGACATGGTAGATGGATTGTGTGGTTTATTCAAGATCAAGCACAGGAACTCTGCTATCTATAGGCCTAAGGCTAATGGTGTTGTTGAAGCTTCTAATAAGAATTTGAAGAAAATCATTTGAAAGATGATTGATACTTATTGAGATTGGCATGAGAAGTTGCCCTTTGTACTTTTGGCCTATAGAACAGCAATTAGAACTTCAACAGGGGTAACTCCTTATTCTCTTATGTATGGAATGGAGGCAGTTTTACCTGCAAAGGTAGAAATTCCTTCTTTACGCATTTTGATGGAAGCCCAATTGGAAGAGGCCGAGTGATTAAGGGAACGCCACGAACAGTTGGCACTCATTGATGAGAAGAGGTTAAACGCTGTTTGTCATGGACAATGTTACCAACGATGAATGGCTCGTGCTTATAATAAGAAAGTCAGGTCGCGACTATTTGAGGTGGGGGATAAAGTCTTGAAAAGGATCCTTCCAAATCAAGAAGAGGCTAAGGGAAAGTTTGCCCCAAATTGACAAGGTCCATTTATTGTGAAAAAGGTACTATCAGGAGAAGGCCATATTCTGATGGAAATGGATGGACTAGTGTTTCCCTAGATCATCAATTCAGATATGATGAAAAAATTTTACATTTGATTAACAAGTTTTCTTTTAAAAAATATTACAAAAGAGGACGGGTCAAAGGCGGACCTTCTTTCTTTTTCTCAAACATTTTCTTCCCATAGTTTTTCTCTTTTGAGCCTTCAGAATCCATAAATTTCGTTTCATAACCCACTTGATGGTCACACCCCACATTGGGGAAAATTTTATTTTTTAATTGACTGTTGGTTAAAAGAGAGAGAGAGAGAGAGAGAGAGAGAGAGAGAGTAAAAATGATATAAAAAGAAAACCCAACGAGAAAGTGATAAACTAGGGCAAATTTAAAAAAAAAAGGAGGGAAAGAAGAAAGAGAATCCCAAAAAGTCAAGGAATAAATTTGGGATGAGTCATTCTAAAAATGCAACCTCAAATTAATTAACCCTTTTCGCAAATTCTGCTTTCTAGCCTTAACCTTTCGAGCACCTTACCTGACCCCGTTACAAAAGCCGAGAATGTTACCGACCTCCATCTTTATTTTATGATAATTTTTTAAATGAAAATTTGCAAATCAATAGGGCATATGCTATTAATATATCCATCCCTAATCAATTAAGAGAGGATTCTCTTACTAATGCCAAATATTTTAATGCCAAGTCTCATTTTATGAAAAGGGGAGACGACTGATCAAGACCTGAATGTTGCTTGCTTTCTTTTTCCTCTACAAAGGTGAAAACCCGAAAGGGCACCTAAAAAAAAAGGTGAAAACCCGAAAGGGTGCCTGAAGAAAAAAAAAAGAAGAAAAAAAAGGAAATAAAATGGGAAGGGGAAACCTCGGTGAAAACCCGAAAGGGCGCTAAGGTCAGGTGACTACGGATAAAAGATCACAAGTGAGGAAATAAGATATTTGTGCAGGGAATGTGAAGTTCTTCGTGGAAGCTGATGACCATGGTTACTTGAGGTTTTTCTTCTGCATTGATCATCTTATGGCAATTATGGAAGTTCAAGTGGAATGACATCCAAAGGATCAAAATAGCTGATGTTTCAGAGCTGTCGCCCAAAAATTCATTTTTCAATAAAGTGTAACAATTTATTTTTTTGATTTATGATTTAAATCGAAAGCTTCACGCATTTCATTTGAAATAATATTTATGGTGTAAAATTTCCTATACCATACTGCATGTAAATTATTTTCTTACTGATTTATGATTGAAAATTTGTTGCTTGATTTGTTTGAACTTGGAATAAAAGCAACAGCAATCCTAAATTTTTTGGAAGTCCGAAGTACACATGGAGGAAAAACAATATGGATATATGATTGGAACCATGAATCAGAACCTGTTGAAATAAAAAATTGGCAAAAAGTGAAGCACGAGACGATATCAGCTTTTAGAGATGACAATTCTCATGTTTATACGTGCTGGCGGAGTAAGGGACCGCCAGGTGGTGGCAGTATATTGCAATGTAGCCGCTTGTTTTTTTTTGCAGGTAAGAGCACACTACTATTGCTTGAGACCTTCATCAAGAATGAAAACTGGGATAATTCTCTTTAGTTACTGATGGTTTGGTTAGTGGTACGGTTCAATTTAAAGATTGCATTCAAATTAACACTGGGACAAAATTTTTTAGAAAAAAATTTTTTGGTTCTTTTGAGATATTTTTTTATGCTGGGGTATTAGGGCAAAATGTTGTGAAAAGCTGATTTATACAAGGGCAATTTTGAAAAGTGAGTTTCAAAATGATTTCACTAAATTCATACAGGGGCAAAGCTTCTCTTTTTAAAAGATTGATTTCAAATAGATTTTAATGTTTTCACATAGAGCCAAATTATTGAAATGGGCGATTTTCAAATTAGTGAGAAATTGATACTGGGGCAAATTTTATTTTTTATCAACTGTTGGTTAAAAAAAAAATCAAAAAGTCAAAATCAATTTTTTTAAAAAAAAGTAAAATTGAATGCTTTTGGTTGAGTTTTTCTAAGCCTGCATTTAATTTATGAATTTATTTTGTCCAGTAGCCTGGACCCACTTTTTGTCCATTTTAGTCTAGCAGCCCAAACTCTGCATTTAGTTTATGAATTTATTTTACCCAGCAGCCTTGTAACACCCTAGAAATTCATGCAAAACTATTTATTTTGTATTATGTTCATTAGGAAAAAAAAAAGGTGGCCGAATTTGTGGAAAAAAAATAGAGAATGAGCATGTTGTACTTTCTTCCTTAGGAGTTGTACTTAGGATATCTTGCAAGACTAATTATAGGATAAATAATAAAATTTCCCCCTAATTAACCATTGCCAAGTGTAGTCTTCCATGGAGAGAAAGTCAAGACTACTTTGCCTTTGTCTTGTTTTGATTGGTCAATTTTTTTCCCAATTCTTTTCTTCTTTACTTAGCCAATTTTCTCTCTTTTCTTTTTCTTCTTGGCCGGCCGCTCTCTTCTCTTTTTCTCTCCATTTTCTTTCATTTTTCTTGGAGCTTTTACTTCCATTTACTCATTTTTCAACCATAGAAATTGAGTGGAACTTCCTCCTAAGCAACAATCTTGTCTACCTAGAGGTATTTCCCATGAATTTCTCTTCTAATTTCAAGTGAAAGATCATAGTTTTAGCTCTTAAGTTATGTTTTTATGGTTAAGTATGATTGATTTTGGCCATGAAAAATGAAGTTTTATTCCATGAATGTGAAGCTTGTGAACTTGTATGCCTTGTAGATAGTAAATAAAGCTTGAAATGGCATGATCTAGGTTTGATTTGCTTGAAGAACTTGTATTTTTGTGATGAATTTGAATGGAATTGAATTGAGTTTGATGTGAGATTAGTAGAACTACTTGAGATTGGGTTGTTGGATGTTTTCTTGCAGGTTAAAAATTTTTGGGTTCTTCCGATTGCAAGGGAAGTGTTGCCGAAATTTCGATAAAACCTAGGAAATAAAAGTGATTAGGCTATGATTTATGACTTTATAAGCTTTAATTTAGTGATTTAAGTGAGCAGAAATTTTCGTAGATTAGCTATTAGTGAATTAAACCTTTCTGAGCAAAACCCTAGAAAGTTAGAAAACCATAATTTTGAAAACCCTAAACCCTAGGGTAAAACCCTAAGCTCCAAAACCCTAGAAATTAAACCCTAGAAAGACTTGCGATATTTCTTGAATTTCCTTATGAAATTTCTTAGATTTTAGTCAAGATTTTTATACGATTATTTCTCGTGAATTTCAGGATCCGGAAGTGAGACTCAACCTTACCGCGAAATCTTTTCTTAGACATTTCAGGTGAGTGTTCTTATGTGTGCATGATGCATGAAATGCCATGTTCTACTTGATATTTTTATTTGATAAAATGTGTTGCTTGAGAAAAGATGTGTACTTTATCGCATCTATTTCCCGATGTGTTACATGCTTTCACTATTAAATGTGTTAATTGTGCGTGAGACTACCGTGACTAACTTCACAGTTACTTCACGATTAGTCAACCCTGACGTGACTTGGGAGGACATAAGGTGCTGGGTGTTTTAGGGCATGTGTTCTTTCCCTAAATGAGTTGAATTCCTCTAAGAGGCCAACTCCGGATTGAACTTTCTTGCTTGTTGGCCCTTCCAAGGTTGAGATTACTCCCTGGAGGTGGTAGCTTGTTTGGAGGTTACAAGGTGAATGGTGGTTAGGGTACTTGCTTGTTTATACTGGTATGTTCCTTGACGAGGACCTGAGTTATTATCTCGGTCCGAACGTCTTGCTTATATGTTCAGTGCTTGCTACTTTTGCGGTTGAGCTTGCTCCCGTAGTTGAGCCCCGTATCCGCCAGTGACTACTTGTTAATTAAATTGTTCACAAATTGTTTATTTACTCGTTAAATATTTTATCAAACAAAAATTATATTTTACTGGTATGGTTGCATGACTTGAGCACTCACTGCGCTATTTTAGCTCATCCCATTTATTTGTTTTCTTTAACCAGGTTTCCAAAACTACTAAAGCTAGAAAAGCTGATTTTGGACCTAGTAAATATTTTGTTTAATGTGTTTTGATAGCCTAAATGTGTAGGCTTTTATTGTAAATATTATTTACATTTTGGGGATGTAAAACTCTTGTGATATTTACACTTTTAAGTAAATATTATGAATGTATTTATTTATGAGTGCATTTTATTTCGAGTTGAGTACGCTTGGATGGTTAAGTGAGTGCGTGTTTGAGTCCTGGCGAGAGCTAGGCAGGCAGTCTGCTAAGCTCTTTGGTGCGCCTCTGGGTAAGGTGGGGCTGTCACAAGCCTGGGCACCGCTTTCTGCATATTCTTTATGCATTTATTTTGTCCAGCAGCCTGGACTCGCTTTCTGTTCATTTTAGTCTGGCAGCCCAGACTCTGTATTTTATCCTGCCAACCCAGGATCATTGCATTTATTTTGTCCAGCAACCTGGACTCGCTTTTTGTTCATTTTAGTCTGACAGCCTAGACTTTGCATTTTATTTTATCCTAGCAGCCCAAGGTCGTTGAATTTATTTTGTCCAATAGCCTGGGCACCGCTTTCTACATTTACTTTATGAATTTATTTTGTCCAGCAGTCTGGACTTGCTTTTTGTTCATTTTAGTCTGGCAGCCCAAACTCTGCATTTTATTTTATCCTAGCAGCCCAGGGTCATTGAACTTATTTTGTCCAGCAGCCTAGGCAGCGCTTTCTGCATTTACTTTATGAATTTATTTTGTCTAGCAACCTGGACTCACTTTCTGTACATTTTAGTTTAGCAGCCCAGACTCTGCATTTTTATTTTATCCTGGCAGCCCAGGATCATTGCATTTATTTTGTCCAATAGCCTGGACTCGCTTTCTGTTCATTTTAGTCTAGCAGCCTAGACTCTGCATTTTATTTTATCCTGGCAGCCCAGGGTCGTTGAATTTATTTTGTCCAGCAGCCTGGACTCGCTTTTTGTTCATTTTAGTCTGGCAGCCCAGACTCTACATTTAGTTTATGAATTTATTTTGTCCAGCAGCCTGGACTCATTTTCTGTCCATTTTAGTTTGGCAGCCCAAACTCTGCATTTAGTTTATGAATTTATTTGGTCTAGCATCCTGGATTCGCTTTAGGTTGTTTTAGTTTAATCGATTCAAATATTGCATTTCTTTCTATGTTTTGCTCACAAGTTTTGAAAGGTTTGAATTCCTATGTTACCTTTTTACACTTATATTTCACATCCACAGTTCACTTGTTCTGAACTATGTTTGACCTGATTCTCTTCACGGGATACGTAGGTAGCTATTAGACAGCTTGGTCGCACGATTTTGCATATTCATTTGTTCATTGATTTCGCATATCACCACTATGCATGATTTTATCTTTTGTTCACAGCAGTGTCTGTTTTTCACATTTGAGTGAGTCAAAATTTGGTGTTGTCTACGTCTTTGTCTAAAATCTCTATGAGATTCCCGACAAAGAGGGGCAAATTGTAGACACTAAATTTTGACACACCATTTATTTTTTAAACATTGGGGGGGCATGTTTGCACTTTTTGGGACAAATTTTAATTTTTCAATAATCTGGGGGGTAAAATAGTAATTTTATCTGTAAATATTTTTCTATCAGCTTTTGGGGGTTTTAAATTCATATTTTTACTTTCATGTGAATTTGTTAATTTCTTATGATTTTTCTAGATTTAATTGGTATTCTTTTATATTTTTACCAGCACAAGGGCAAAATGGTAATTTCACCTCACGAACACCATTTTAGCTCATTTCAGTTCCAAATTCATTTTTCTAATTCCTTAAGCATGTTTCTAAATTTTCTTGATTTTTTTTAGATCAATAGCTATTTTTCTGTGAATTTTCATTGTCCAAGGGCAAAATCGTTATTTTACGATTTAAATTCATTTTTTGTCAATATTGAGTTATAAATACATTTTCTAGTGTTTTAAGCTTATTTTTAATTTTTGGTAATTTTTTTGAGGTCAATAACTATTTTTTTGTGAATTTTTATTGTCCAAGGGCAAAATCGTTATTTTACAGTTTAAATTCATTTTTTGTCAATTTTGAGTCATAAATGCATTTTCTAGTGTTTTAAGCTTATTTTTAATTTTTGGTAATTTTTTGAGGTCAATGGCCATTTTTTGTGTATTTTCGTTGTCTAGGGGCAAAATCGTCATTTTACACCCCACACCCGTTTTTATCAGCTTTAAACTCTAACTTTTATTTTTTGAAATCTACTTTGGATAAATACCCCTTTTATCAGCAAAAAACAAAGGAGGAAAATGGAGAAACCCTAAAAAACACATTTACTTTAGTCCTTAAAAATCAAACACACACAAAAATACCAACAAACACACACACTGCCCGTCATTTTGTTCTTGTTACTGTTCATAATCAAGAAAATCTACTGTTCATCCCCAAGCAATTTTAAGCTTCAAAAGTCAGCAAGATTTAAGAGAAAAGAATCACCTCCTGCCAAAGACTCATCCAAACACCATCAGACCACCAAATTTGTGCCTCCATCACCGCAATTGCCACTAAAATCAGTCAACCACAAACCATTAGTTTAAATTTACTATTTGGCCCCAATTTACTTTACTTTTTATCTTCCCCCTCTAACTTGCTATAATCTACATTCTTCTAATGTGTTAGTATTTCGTATTTTACTTTTTGTTTTATTAAATAGTTGTCACTTTAACTTGTGCGTTCGTTTTTAAGCTTTGGTACTGGGTCTCCAAAGAAGTATCCCGACTTCTTGTTATTTTCCTCTTTATGTGCTCCAATATGCTCCAATGTGATTTTATGCATTATTTTTATTAATATTTTTTAATTTCTTATTTTATATACTTGTTGCGTATTTACATATTTAATTTATTTAATTTTGAATTTTTATTATTTTGGAAAAATATAATATTTTGTATTTTAGCTAGTCAATGTAATAGTTAGATTATTTTTCTCATATTTTTGCAAAATTGTGTAATTAGATAGAAAGTGTAATAAATAAGGCATTTTTAATTTTCTCCTTTTTTAAATTGTAAATTAAGTCCCCGGTGTAATAGTTAGGGTTTATTTGCTTTTGCGTGCTTACGTGCTTATTTGTTTTACCGTTTTCATTAGGATTTTGCATCTAGATATCATGCTCATGTGTTATGTGCTCCTACTTGACTTATATGTCTTTATATGTTTGATTTGCTTTTAATTCACGCTTTACTATTTAATACATGTTTTTTTGTTATTCCGTCACCAAACTAGTCCAATGCTAGTTGTGGCTTCTCATTTTCCACTAGTCTAACGCTAGTGGGGAATTCCTAGAAAAGGGCTAGTCCAACGCTAGACCCTTAGGGCATTCTAGTGTTAGGTACACTCGTGTGCATTTTATATCCCACTTCACACATTTTAGTTTTCTTTCCATTCTGCATGATTTTTATTATTATTTATTATTAATGTTATTTATTTAGTTATTTTGACGCATTCTAAAATGCATGACATCTAGGTTCCATTTCACTTAGAAATTAGGACATTTGTGTGATCCGACTAGAAATAGTCGCCTACTCACGTGGGAAGCGGTGGCGTACATGCCGTTCCCCCCTCCGTGAGTAGAAATATTTAGTCACGAGATACTAGTCCCCTGTACCTATCATGTTGCATACTCGCCTTCTTTTTTCACTTACTACTTATTATTATTTTCTTTCCTTTTCTGCATTTCATTTTGCATTCACACTCGTGACTCCCTCGAGGTCTCGATTCGGATTTCGCAATTAATGCGATAATTCCGACCAAGCCTCGACAGAACATGTCGACCCTCCCGAAACCCACATTTAGATCTTAGGATTTGCATTCATATAGACACATCCGAACGCGATAGAACTTAGGGATTAATTTAGGAAATTTTGATTAAACCTCGCGACTAGTCTTAGCTAGGTTGAAAGGGTGCCTTAGGCACAAGCCTTTGCCTTCCCTGTAACACCCTAGAAATTCATGCAAAACCATTTATTTTGTATTATGTTCATTAGGAGAAAAAAAAAAGGGTGGCCGAATTTGTGGAAAAAAAAAAAGAGAATGAGCATGTTGTACTTAGTTCCTTAGGAGTTGTACTTAGGAAATCTTGCAAGACTTATTATAGGATAAATAATAAAAATCCTTTCTAAGTAACCATTGCCAAGTGTAGTCTTCCAAGGAGAGAAAGTCAAGAATTACTTTGTCTTTGTCTTGTTTTTGATTGGTCAAAAATTTTCCAATTCTTTTCCATTTCTTTTCTTCTTTACTTAGCCAATTTTCTCTCTTTTCTTTCTTCTTCTTGGCCGGCTATTCTTTCTCCCTTTTCTCTCCATTTTCTTTCAATTTTCTTGAAGCTTTTACTTCCATTTACTCATTTTTCAACCATAGAAATTGAGTGGAACTTCCTCCTAAGCAACAATCTTGTCTACCTAGAGGTATTTCCCATGAATTTCTCTTTTAATTTCAAATGAAAGATCATAATTTTTAGCTCTTAAGTTATGTTTTTATGGTTAAGTATGATTGATTTTTGGCCATGAGAAATGAAGTTTTATTCCATGAATGTGAAGCTTGTGAACTTGTATGCCTTGTAGATAGTATATTAAACTTGAAAAGTCATGATCTAGGTTTGATTTGCTTGAAGAACTTGGAGCAGTTTATGTATTTTTGTGATGAATCTGAATGGAATTGAATTGAGTTTGATGTGAGATTAGTAGAACTACTTGAGATTGGGTTATTGGATGTTTTCTTGCAAGTTAAAAATTGTTGGGTTAGTCCGATTGTAGGGGAAGTGCTGCCGAAATTTTGGTAACACCTAGGAAATAAAAGTAATTAGGCTATGATTTAAGACTTTATAAGCTTTATTTTAGTGATTTAAGCGTGCAAAAATTTTTGTAGATTAGCTATTAGTGAATTAAACCTTTCCGAGCAAAACCCTAAAAAGTTAGAAAACCCTAAATTTGAAAACCCTAAACCCTAGGGTAAAACCCTAAGCTCCAAAACCCTAGAAATTAAACCCTAGAAAGACTTGGGGTATTTCTTGAATTTCCTGTCGCGCCCCATTTCTCGAAAATAAATAGAAAGTGTAAAGATGTCGGGAAAAGGGAAAAGGAAAGTGTTAAATGTGATTGTGTTTATTGAAAAAGAAGCGCGTAATTTTTTTTGCAAAAATAATTTTTAGAAAATGCTTTGTAAAAGATGATTCGATAAAAACGCGACAAACAAATACTTTATTTTGAAAACAAAAGAAAAAGGGCCTAAAATGGGACTTTGAAAATGCGACGGTTTTTTGGGCCTGAAAATAGAGTCTAAAAAAGGGTTTTTTAGTGAAAAAAGAGTCGCCACTTGGTATTGAGTTTTGGTGTACCAAGTCACCCAAAAATATTTTATAAAAGGTAAGAGAATTAAAAATGATTTATTTAAAGAAATGATTTTGGAAAAATATAGGAAAAACAAGAAAAACCCTTTTAGACAACTCCAAGTCTTTGAAAACAAGAGAAAGAGGTTCGGGAGTCACAGTTGAAGAAAGGGAAGGCAAAGGCTCGCGCCTAAGGCACCCTTTCAACCTAGCCGAAACTAGTTGCGAGGTTTAGTCTAAATTTTCCTAATATAACCCTAAGATTTTATCGCATTTGAATGTAACTATATGCATGCAAGTCTAGTCCTAAAAATGGGTATCGTTAAGGGACAAAATGTTCCATTGAGGTTTAGTCAGAATTATCGCATTAATTGCGAAACCCGAATGTAGACCTCGACGGAGTCACGAGTATAGGTGCAAAATTGGAATGCAAAAGAAAAAGAAAATAGTAGTATAGATAATAAGTGAACAAAGAAAGTAGGGATGCAACAAAACAGGTACGGGGGACGAATGGACTCGTGACTAACTATTCCTACTCACGGAGGGGGGGAACGACATGTACGCCATCGCTTCCCACGTGAGTAGATGACTATTTCTTAGTTGAAATCACGCAAATGACCTAAAATTCTATGTGTAGTGGAATCTAAATGTTATGCACCAAATAGATGTTAAAATAAGTAATAAGTTAAAAAGTATATATAAAAAACTCATAGAAAATGGGAAAAGCCTAAAAAGATAAAATGTGTGTGAAATGGCATAGAATGAACACGAAAAATGATCCTAATGCTAAAATGACCTAAAGGCTTAGCATTGGACTAGCCTATTTTCTAAAAAGTTCTCCGCTAGCGTTGGACTAGCGAAGAAAACGAAATTAACCACAACTAGCTTTGGACTAGTGTGGCGACAATACACATATATAATTAAAGCAATTAAATAAATAAAGCATGTATTAAAGCAATAAATCACATAAAAGCAAATAATAGCAAGTATGTGATAGCCCCACCTTACCCAGAGGCGCACCAAAGGGCTTAGCGGACTGCCTGCCTAGCTCTCGCCAGGTCTCGATTCACGCACTCACGCAAACGTCCGAGCGCAGTTAACTTAAAAATAAAATAAACTAAAATAAAATGGAATAAAATAAAATATACTCATTTTTATTTAACATGAGATACAATTCACATCAAAAATTTACATGTCATAATATACATGATTTTTCACAAAGATAGCCTAATATAGTTTGGCTATTACAATAACTAAATATTTATAATAATCAAAACTAGTCAGTCCGGCTTTAATTTTTTTCGAGCCACCTGAGTAAAGGAAAACAAATAAAATGGAATGAGCTATAATAGCCCAGTGAATGTCCAAGTCATGCAATCAAATCAAGAACTCATTATTTTAGTAAATAAAATAATCGAACAATTAATTAATAAATCCAGATATGAACAATTTAATTTAACATGTAGTCAAAGGAGGATACAGGGCTCAACTACGGAAGCAAGCTTAACCGCAGAAAGAGTAAGTACTGATCATGTAGTCACGATATTTGGATCGAGATAATAGCTCAGGTCTTTATCAAAGAACATATCAGTTTTATCAAGCACAAACCCTAACCGCCAATCACCTTATAACCTCCGTACAAGCTACCACATCCAGGGAGATATTCTCAACCCTGGAGGGCCAACAAGCAAACAGGTTCAATCTGGAGTTGGCCTCTTTGAGGATTCACAACTCGAAAGGGAAAGAACATCAAGCCCTAAAACACCCAACACCTTATGTCCTCCCACGTGCAGCCGGGTTGACCATCCGTGAAATAACGGTGAAGTTAGTCACGGTAGTCTCAGGCACACACAAATAACACATTGGTCAATGAAAACAAGTAACACATTGCGGAATAGATGTGATAAAGTACACATCTTTCCTCAAGTAGCACAGGTATTCACATAGTAATTGCAAATTTTCGCATAATATTTATCAAATAAAATATCACATTTCATGCATCATGCACACATAAAGACACTCACCTTGAAAGCCTAAGAAAATATCTCATGAAATGGTCGTGATGTGTTTTCAGACCCTGAAATTTAAAAGAAATAATAACATAAAAACTCAATTAAAATCCTAGTAAATTTAGTAAGAAAAATCAAGAAAAATACCCCACTTATTTCTAGAGTTTTGGTTTTAGGGTTTCTAGGGTTTAGAGCTTACTTATTCTAAGAAAGTCTAATCTATCACTATATCATTTCTAAAAATTCCTACACTTAAATTTCCCTCAATTAAACACATTCTAAGCTTAAAATTTCACTTATCCATTTTTCTTCTTTTAATTCTACCGAAATTTCGGCAGCATTTCCCCTTAAATCGGACTAACCAAAATTTTTAAACCTGCAAGACAATTCAACAACCCAATCCATTCAACATGTACCACAACTTCTATGTTCAATTTAAACTCAAATTCAATCAAGATTCCACTCAAATTCAAAATTCCTACTCCAAGAATAATTACCCAAATTTGCACAGGATTGGTTTTCAGCCAACTTCGTGCCATTTCTGGGGTCAATCCACTAAGAACTAGGGAATTTTGATTACATGGTTTGAAAGAACGTTTATAGGGCTACAACTTTCGTGAAGATCATCACTTAAAATTCCAACTAGAACAGGTTCAAAATCAGGCCCCAAGTTGGCTCTTCATCAAAACTGTTTACGCAGAACCGAATTTTCAGCCAACTTTGCAAGCTTTCTGCGGTTAATACACAATGAACCACCATGCAAGCTTTATACCGATTGAAAGCCCTATGAATCTAGTTTCTAAAACAACAAGAATCATTCGAATCCAAGCTATCTACACCAAGTTATGAAAGTTTTACTAAAACTGGTCCAGCATGACTGTTTTAAGTGTTCTTGAGTTCCAACTTAAATCTTCAACTAAACCACATATAAAACATAAATTTTCAAGGTTTAAAGGCCATATACTAGTCTATCTAACCACAAGAACACTTTATATAGCAAGTAATTCTCAAGTTCTAACTAATTTCTCTAAGTAGTATTAACAAGAAACTTAGTCTTAAACTTGCATAAAAACTAATTAAAACATGAAATTAATAAGATAAGTTCATGGTAAATACCTTAGATATGCTTAGAACTTTGCTTAGAAAAGATAGAAGCCCACTTCCTATGGTGGATTTGTTCCAACTTGAGAGATGAAAGTTCAAGAAGTTGAGAGCAAAAAAATGAGGGAAGAAGAAGAAAGAAGATGGTGGTGATGGCCGGCCAAGGGGAGAGAAAAAGAGAAAGAAATAGTCTAGAAAAAATGAAAAAGAAATGAAGAAAAGGTGGAAAATTAGTTGGCCAATGAAAGTCCCACATGAGTAAAGCAAAAAGTGAGATTTTAATGCAAGTGTGGAGACTTGGTTTAATTTGATTGGTTGAAATTATTAAATCTTACCACTTAATATAAACAATAATAAGACATAAATCATTAAAGCAAAAATAGAGTAAATTAGGGAGAGAGAGAACCGGCCAAGAAAGAAAGAAAAGAGAGAGAAAAATTTCAGCTAAGGGAAAAGAAAATAAAGCAAGAAAATAAGTGAAATTTTTGAGTAAAATTGAGCAAAAATTCAAGTAGTAAAAAGGCTAGAAAATAGTAGAATAAATTAAGCAAAATTTAAACTCTAATATAAATTAAATGGCAAGTAAAATTATTCTAAATGTAGTACTTAAGTGTTCTTGCTTAAAATGAAAATCTTAGTTAATTAACCTAATTAACTCAAGAAATCTCCCGACTAATAAATCAAGGATTAACACTTAACTCTAAATAAGACAAAAAAAATGTCTCTTATATGTGCATTTTCTAGGGTGTTACAAAGTAGGAGCACATAGCACATAAGCATGGTATTCTAGATGCAAGTTCCTAGGAAAAGCGAATAAAACACACAAGCACATAACACACATAGCACACAAAGCCCTAACTATTACACCGGAGAAGCCTAATTACAATCTAAAAATAAAAAGGTAACCTATCTAGCCTATCTATTACATTTTCTATCTAAATACATAAAATTTTTGTTAAATGGATAACACATAAACTATCTATTACATTAACTATCTAAATACAAAATTTTGCTAAATAGAATATTACCTATCTATTACATTTCTTTGAATAATCAAAATTAAATTCGAATAAATAATATGACATAAATAAATAAACACTCTCACATGGATAAAAAGTATAAGCACAAAAACACGTAGAAAAACACATAGGAGCACGTAGGAGCACATAAAAGAATTCTTGGAAGGGTAATCGAGGTACCTCTCATTCGTAAACCCGGTATAAATTGCTACTAAAATGAACAAACATGTCAAAATTACCACTATTTAATAAGTCAATCACTAATTTGAATAATTTTCTACCTATCACTATGAACTCACTACGATAATTCAAACAATCATAGCAATAATGAACAAAATAAGAGGAAGAAAATAATGATAATAATAATTATTTATTTAGGAAGAAAAATGAAAATTGTTTAAGTCAAAAAAAATAAATAAGCAAATAGATAAATAAAGCAAAACAGCAAAAATAAAATAAAAATAAAATAAATAATAATAATAATAATAATAATAATAGAAGATAAAACATAATAATACATACATTGAAATTTTAACACCTCAAATAAGAATTATTAAAATAAATAAAAGAAAAATAGAGAAACTAATTTGAACATTAATTAGACTAACAAGACCCAATTTTAGAACATTAATTATAAGTTTGATAAAAATAAATAAAGAAAATGTAAAAAGAAATAATTTAAAGCTTTGAGGACTTAACTAATTTTAATTAACACTTTTTAGCAAAAATAAAATATTATAAGATTTGGATTAAAGTGGAAATTTAAGCAATATTCTAAAGTGAAAAATGTAATTTGCAACAAGTAAAAAGGTAAAATTATAATTTTTAAACCTTACTTACGGTAATGACATAGTTTACAACGAATTTAAAGGCTAAAATATAATTTTCAGCAAGTATAATGCCCAAAAATAAAAAAATCCAGCAATACTTAAGTCCAAGAATATAATTTCAGCAAAGTCATTAAACAATACCTAATTTACAGCAATGTCTAGGGTCAAATTATAATTTTCAGCTATATAAATGGGCCAAAAATAAAAATTCCAGCAACTACAAGTATAAAAATACAAATTCCAGCAACAAATAAAGGCTAAAATATAATTCTAACAGTTAATGGAGGTCTTAAAACAAATTCCAGCAACATAAAGGACCAAAATATAAATTCCAGCAACAATAAGGGGCCAAAAATAAAATTCCAGCAAGTTTGGGGACAAAAATGCAAAAATTCCAGCAATGTGAGGGACCAAATTGCAAATTCCAGCCACATTCAAGGACTAAAACAGAATTCCAGCGACATTTAAAGCCTAAAATACAATAACAGCAAGCTTGGGAGGTAAAATTGCAATTTTCATAAATATCAGAGGGTAAAATTGCAATTCCAGAAAAATTACAGGGGTCAAAATGTAATTACCGAAAAATATAGGGTCAAAAATGGAAATTAAAAAAACGTAGGGACCAAAATCATAATTATATAAAAGTCGAGGGACCTAAATACAATTAGTTAGGACCTAATTGAAAAGAAAATAAAATTATGGGGGTCAATTTACAATAAACAGAAACTTAAATGCATAAATCAGAGATGTCCGGGGCCACAGTAGCATTAATGAAAGTATAAGGACTATAAAATAAATAACTATTATCAATTAAAATAAATAAAAAAAAACTAACTAACCAAAACGACGTAGTTTTGAGTGAAACTACGTCAAAACGACGTAGTTTCACTAAAAACTCTTTTTTTTTTTCCAGTTCTAGTTTCTCTTTCTTTCTTTCTTTTTTCTTTCTCTCTTTTCTTTCTTTTTCTCTCTCTTTTCTCTCTTTTCTTCTTTCCTTTTCTTTCTTTTCCCTCTTTTCTTTTTCTCTCTTCTTCCTCCCCGATTCCCCTCTGCTTTCCCTCTCTGTTCTCTCCGTCCGATCCTCTCTCTCTCACAGGTCTCTCTCGCTCCTCTTCTCTCTCTCTTTTGGTTCGAAAATCCCTAAATTAGCCATTGAATGTCACCAATTAATTGTAGAAAAATGAAAGAGGGATGGAGATCTTTACTTGGACCAAGGAGGCGCGGCGGGTCCACGGTGGTTGTGGGATGGTGGTTGTGGCCGGTGATTGGAGGTTGTTCTCCGGCAGTGGTGGACTGTCGTTGCTACTATTGTTGTTGTTGTTGTTGTTTTTTTTTATATATATATTGTCTGCAGGTGATAATTTGAGCTGCAATTGGTGTGTGTAACCGTGTGTGCTTCAGTGTGTTTTGACTGGTATGTGTGTAATGGCGTGTGTTGTGGTGTGTGTATTGGATGTGTGTCTGTGTATGTGTTTGTGTGATTGAGTGTGCAGGGGTGCGTGAGTGTTCTTGGGCTGGTGCAAGTGGAATGTGTGGTGGTGTTGTGATTTGCAGGCGTGTGATGTTTGTGAATGTGTGTGTGCTGAATGTGTATTTTTTATTGGATTGGATGTGCCGTGTGTGTTTGTGAGGGGAAGGTGTGAATGTGTGGGGAGGTGAGGGATCTGTGTGTGGTTTGTGTGAGCGAGTGTGTATGATGTATCTGTGTGTTGTGAATTGCAGGTGTGTGTTTTGTGGGTGTTTGTGTGGTGAATGGTGTGTGCAGGGGAGTGAAAATGTGCAGGTATGAGTGTGTGTAATGTGTGAAGAAAGGGAGTCAGGGAGCCGAGAGGGAGAAGAGTGTCTGCAGGTGATCTGGTGTGCTGGTGAGTGCAATGTGCGTGTGTTAAGGCTTGTGCAGGGGAAGGGGAGGAAAAGAAGTGAGTGTGGAAGGTGTGTGTTCTGTGTGCAGGGGATTGAATATGCAGGTATGAGTGTGTGTAATGTGTGAAGAAAGGGAGTCAGGGAGCCGAGAGGGAGAAGAGTGTCTGTAGGTGATCTGGTGTGCTGGTGAGTGCAATGTGCGTGTGTTAAGGCTTGTGCAGGGGAAGGGGAGGAAAAGAAGTGAGTGTGGAAGGTGAGTGTTCTGTGTGCAGGGGATTGAATATGCAGGTTGTGTAAGTGTGGTGAGGCTTGTGTTTGTAAAATGGTCAAAACCAAAAACTCAATCAAATCCCCAAAAATTTGAAAAAAAAATTAGTGCAAGTGATGTGATTAGGCATGGAGTTTGGTGGTTTAGGTAGGATTGGAAGCATGGCTGCCATCAGCCATGGCAGGAAGCAAACAGCAGCAGCAACGCTGCTGCTGCTGTTCATCATTTTTTTTTTTTTTGAGAAAAATAAAGGGAAACAAGTGAAAATAAAATAAAATATATCAGGATCTCTAAAATCACTAAGAAAAATACTGAAATTTATAGTCATAAAATGAATAAATAAAATTTACTGCAAAAATTTAAAAATTAACGTACCATTAAAAATGTGCGATTAATAGAAAAATAATAATAACAAATAATAATAATAATCAAATATTAAAATGAATATTAAACATTTCTAAAAATCATGAAATTTATACGGGAAATTCATGAATATATGAGCTATGCATAAAAAGAAAATTCACTTGAAAAAATTCTCATAAAAAGAATGCATTGGGAAACGTGCCATTAATAAACAAAAAGATAAAAATTAAATAAATGCTAGACGACCTCTAAAAATTATGAGATTTTTACAGAAAATTTATGAGTATTCAAAATGCATATATAAAATTTTTTTCACTTGAAAATTCTCATAAAAATAACGCATTGGAAAACGTGCCGTTGAATTAAAAAAATACTAAAATTTTAAATAAATGATGAATGACTCCTAAAAATCATTAAAATCATAAATAATGATAAAAATAGTAAAATCATGTATTTAGGAAATAAAATAAAATAAACTAATATTTACATTGTGAAATTACCATTTTGCCCCTAGTACAATGAATTAGATATAATACGCGAAAATTGTACTCGCCCTCCGAAAAATAAAAAAAATACCCCCTAAAATAAAGTAACACATATATTTTTACAAAAAGTGTGTCAAAATTTGGTGTCTACATTTCCTTATGAAATTTCTTAGATTTTTGTCAAGATTTTTATACGATTATTTTTCGTGAATTTCAGGATCCGGAAGTGAGACTCAACCTTACCGCGAAATCTTTTCTTAGACATTTCAGGTGAGTGTTCTTATGTGTGCATGATGCATGAAATGCCATGTTCTACTTGATATTTTTATTTGATAAAATGTGTTACTTGAGAAAAGATGCGTACTTTATCGCATCTATTTCGCGATGTGTTACATGCTTTCACTATTAAATGTGTTAATTGTGCATGAGACTACTGTGACTAACTTCACCGTTACTTCACGGTTAGTCAACCCTGACGTGACTTGGGAGGACATAAGGTGCTGGGTGTTTTAGGACATGTGTTCTTTCCCTAAATGAGTTGAATTCCTCTAAGAGGCCAACTCCGGATTGAACTTTCTTGCTTGTTGGTCCTTCCAAGGTTGAGATTACTCCCTGGAGGTGGTAGCTTGTTTGGAGGTTACAAGGTGAATGGTGGTTAGGGTACTTGCTTGTTTATATTGGTATGTTCCTTGACGAGGACTTGAGTTATTATCTCGGTCCGAACGTCTTGGTTACATGTTCAGTGCTTGCTACTTCTGCAGTTGAGCTTGCTCCCGTAGTTGAGCCCCGTATCCGCCAGTGACTACTTGTTAATTACATTGTTCACAAATTGTTTATTTACTCGTTAAATATTTTATCGAACAAAAATTATATTTTACTAGTATGGTTGCATGATTTGAGCACTCACTGGGCTATTTTAGCTCATCCCATTTATTTATTTTCTTTAACCAGGTTTCCAAAACTACTAAAGCTGGAAAAGCTGATTTGGACCTAGTAAATATTTTGTTTAATGTGTTTTGATAGCCTAAATGTGTAGGCTTTTATTGTAAATATTATTTACATTTTGGGGATGTAAAACTCTTGTGATATTTACACTTTTAAGTAAATATTATGAATGTATTTATTTATGAGTGCATTTTATTTCGAGTTAAGTACGCTTAGATGTTTAAGCGAGTCCGTGTTTGACTCCTGGCGAGAGCTAGGCAGGCAGTCCGCTAAGCCCTTTGGTGCGCCTCTGGGTAAGGTGGGGCTATCACATTCCCTTTCTTCAAATATGACTCCCGAACCTTTTCCTCTCGTTTTTTCGTAGACCAGAGTTGAAAAAGGGTTTTAAATAATTTTTCTAAAATTTTACCTTTTGTCTTGTTTAAAAGATTTTTTCAAGTGACTTGGTACACCCTAACTCAGTACCAAGTGGTGGCTCCATTTTTCAAATAAAACCCTTTTTCAAAATTAGTTGGCCAAAACTGTCACATTTTTAGTCCTAGCCTTATTTTCTTTTAAAATACCATTTTTACTAAATAACATTTTTTTCACTAAAACACAATTTTTTCTCACACACGCACAGATTTTCTAAAATTTGATCTTTCCAACAAGGGTTGTGACAGCCCCACCTTACCCAGAGGCGCACCAAAGGGCTTAGCGGACTGCCTGCCTGGCTCTCACCAGGACTCAAATCAAGCACTCACTCGGAACATCCAAGCGTACTTAACTCAAAATAAAATACATTCATAATGAAATACATTCATTTAATTCATTCAAAAGTACAAGAATCACAAGAAGTTTACATCTCAAAATATACATAGCATTTACAATAAAAGCCTACACAATTAGGCTATCAAAATACATGAAACAAAACATTTACTATATCCAAAAGCAGCTTTTCCAGCTTTAGTATTTTGGAAAACCTAGTTAAAGAAAACAAATGAACGGGATGAGCTATAATAGCCCAGTG
This sequence comes from Mitragyna speciosa, assembly GCA_024721245.1. Taxonomy (NCBI): domain Eukaryota; kingdom Viridiplantae; phylum Streptophyta; class Magnoliopsida; order Gentianales; family Rubiaceae; genus Mitragyna; species Mitragyna speciosa. Next base: position 16,687,898 of record CM045555.1, read on the forward strand.
AGTGCCCAAGTCATGCAATCATACCAGGAATTCATTATTTTATGGAACAAGATAATTGACAAGGTAAATAGACAGGTTATGAACAATTTAATTAACAAGTAGTCAATGGAGGATACAGGGCTCAACTACGGGAGCAAGCTCAACCGCAAGGAGAAGCAAGTACTGTTCATGTAACCATGATGTTAGGACCTGAGATAATAGCTCAGGTCTTTATCAAAGGACATGCCAGTATTATCACGCAAGCCCTAACCACCGTTCACCTTATAACCTCCGTACAGGCTACCACATCCAGGGAGTAATCTCAACCTTAGGAGGGCCAACACGCAAGAAAGTTCAATCCGAGTTGGCCTCTTGAGGATTCACAACTCAAAAGGGAAAGAACAACACGCCCTAAAACACCCAGCACCTTATATCCTCCCAAGCCTGTCTGGTTTGACTATCCGTGAACTAACGGTAAAGTTAGTCACGGAAGTCTCACGCACAAGTAACACATTGGATAGTGAAAGCATGTAACATTGCGGAATAGATGCGATAAAGTACACATCTTTCCTCAAGTAACACATTTCATTAGATAATCATGTCAAGTATAACATATCATTTCATGCATCGAAATAATAACGTCAAGTATTACATGGCATTTCATGCATCATGCACACATAAGAACACTCACCTTAAGTGCTTAAGAAAATATTTCGTAATACGGTCGGGTTTCACTTCAGGAGCCTGAAATTCAAAAGAAAATAGTCGTATAAAAATCGGATAAAAATCTAAGTAATTCGATAAGAAAATTTGAGAAATACCTCAAGCCTTTCTAGGGTTTTGGAGTTTAGGGTTTTATCCTAGGGTTTAGGGTTTTCGAAGTTAGGGTTTTCTAACTTTTTAGGGTTTTGATTGGAAAGGTTCAATTCACTAATAGGTAATCTACGAAAATTTCTGACACGTTCTAATCACTAAATTACAGCTTATAAAGCTTTAAATCATAGCCTAATCACTTTATTTCTGAGGTTTTACCGAAATTTCAGGCAGCACTTCCCCTATAATCGGACTAACCCAAAATTTTTAACCTGCAAGAAAAACATCCAAACAACCCAAATCTCAAGTAGTTCTATCCAATTTCACATCAAACTCACTTCAATTTCACCCAAATTCATCACAAAAAGTCATAAACTACTCCAAGGTTCTTCAATCAAATCAAACCTAAATCATGCCATTTCAAGTTTAAATCACTAGCTACAAGTCATACAAGTCCATAAACCTCATATTCATGGAATAAAACTTCATATTTCATGGCTTAAATAAATCATACTTAACATTAAAGACATGGTTTAAAAGCTACAAAACTACAAATTTATACTTGAAATAAGAAGAGAAGTTCTTGAGAAATACCTTGAATAAGGCAAGATTTGTGCTTAGGAGGAAGATTAATTCACTTTCTATGGATAAAAAGTGATCAAATGGAAGTAAAGCTCCAAGAAAATGAAAGAAAGTGGAGAGAAAAGAGAGAAGAGAGGAGCCGGTTTTTGAGAAGAAGAAAAGAGAGAAAAATGCCTAAGTAAAGAAGAAAAGAAATGGAAAAGAATTGGGAAAAAGTTTGACCAATCAAAGCAAGACAAGAACAAAGTAGATCTTGACTTTCTTAACCATAATAGACCACACTTGGCCATGTTTACTTAGGAGGGATTTTGTCATTTATCCTATAATTAAATCGTGCAAGACATTCTAGGTACAATTCTTAAGGGAAATGGTACAACATGCTAGTAAAATAGAGAATCATTCCTTATTATTTTTTCACTAATTTCGGCCCCTTTTTTTTTTCCTAATGGACATAATACAAAATAAATGGTTTTGGCATGAATTTGTAGGGTGTTACATCCTTCCCCCCTTAAAAGAATTTCGTCCTCGAAATTCCATCCTGATTTCCGAATAGCTTGGGATAATTTTTTTTTCCGACATCTCTTCTTCTGTTCCCAAGTGGCTTCATCTAAATCATGATTCTTCCCAAAAACTTTAACAAGAGGAATTTGTTTATATCTCAGTCCTTTAACTTTGCGATCCAAGATTTAAACTAGCTGCTCTTCATATACTAGAGTTTCATCAAACTCACTTTCATCGGGTTGAAGTACATGCCGTGGGTTCGGGTGGTACCTTTCAAGACAGACACATGGAAAACTTTGTATATTCTAGACAACTTCGAAGGTAGTTTCAGTCAGTATGTAACCCTGTCGATACACTTAATGAGTTTGAATGGTCCTATGTATCTTGGTTGAAGTTTCTTTCTCTTACCACTGGCACATCTTCAAGTCTCATTTTATCCTCCGGGGTATTAATTCAATAAGTAAAATCCCACTACCTTTCTGGACATTAATTTCCTAACTTACATGGTAGAAAGAAGGTTCGAAGTAATTAGGATTTTCTTCTCTTTTTTTTTTCATCCAACCATTGACATAGGTTTCTCCAGTATACTAAACTCTACCACTTTCTCCCACTATTTAATTGTGCACAGTTTAATTGGGCCCACCACACTTCCGCTGCGCTACTCTGATATCTCTTCCACTTAGCATTTATTAAATTGCATCAAGGTGTAGTAGCACCTTCCAACTGATACCAACTATGACAGTTCTCAGGGTCACATCACAGGGTACCTACCAGCTTGCCATCTTGCCGCAGCCATCCCTACGAAGAGTTTCTCTTCGTGACTCTTCACGAAATGAGAGGCTCGGGGCTTTTGATCCTAATGGCATATGGCTCTGATATCAACCGAAATACGGCAAATGTCACTGGCCCTTCATCAATATACTTCAAAGTGGTAAAACTTTTCTCAATATTCTCTAGCCAATTTTCAGCGATTTCGAGATTCAGACCGTCGTTGAACTTGGGGGGTTAAATTTCTAAAACCTTTCTAGAGCTACATCCTTTCCCACTACAAGGTTTCTATGAGAACTACAGGTTTCCCTTACTAGATTTTTGCCGATTCCCAAGTTGAGTTAAAATGTCGGTCATTCGAGTCAATACCGCGATCATTGGGTTAGCCCTAGAAGTAGAATTTATGCTCTAAGTCATACCTTCAGTCCCGGTCTTGGCGATGGGGACATCTTCTACCATGACCTCGTCCACTCATAACTTAATATTCCTATAATACCATAAATGAATCATTTCAATTTCCACGTAACAAGTGACAAGTTATATTTCAAGACTGCACAAATTCAAGAATAAACAAGGAAATCAAGTTTTATGCCAAATAAAGTCACATGCATATACGGGTAGTTCAACTTACATATTTTCAAAAGTTCGTGTATAAACATAACATGTAAGCATAACAAACTAGCACAGGTCTTTGTACATATTCCTAGACATCACACTTATCTAGAGTATAAACTCGAGCTAACACTTTTCACTTATTTTCACTTCCTCTGGCTTTATCAAAGTCCTTGTGTTCCGGCTGAGCTATACCTTGTCTACTAGCCATCTGTCTTAGGCAATAGCTTATTCGATGGTTAGCACTACCGCAATGTAGACACTTACGGCTTTTCCTCCAACAATTTTCTTCGGTATGATTACCTTTACCACAATACCCATAAGCAACTTGAAGCGCCAGGAGTTGAGTTTCTTTTAGAGTATCCTCTTTTTGTTCATTTCCTAGCGGAGCTCTATCCATTAGAGTCCCTCTTGAACTTCCAGATTGGGCATCATGCTTAATTCTCACTCCTCCAGGTCCCCTTCCTACCTTAGGGGCTAGAGCAATTTCAGTTGATAGGCGGGGATTACTAGCACGTCCCCGTTTCCTCCCTTGCATCGTTCGAACCAAGGGCTTTGTCTTTTCCATTAGTTGTGCCTTTTCTTCGACAGCTTCATAAGTTTCGATGGTGGCGACAGCGAGGGCATCCTGGTACTGCATTCGGTAAACCTCGGTCCTCTGTCGTTCCTCCTGGACAGCAGCCTCAAGCTCTCGAATCCTTTGAGCCTGAACTCTCACTATCTCTCTCAACTCATGAATGCGAGCTCAGGAGATCTCACCCTCGCGTTCAACCCGTTTACTATCCTCAATCAATGAATGTACAACTTGGTCAGGGTAAGAGTTCTTCCTCCAATAATCACATGCAGGCTATTCTCGGCGGGCAAGTGAAAATGTACGGTAGGGATGCCCTGGTTCCTCACGGTAATGAACTATTGGTCCTCTATGGTACTCATGTTGTAACGGAGCCATACCTAATGGCCGTGATGCCTCACTTCGACCACCTCTGACATACCTACATGTTTTAAAGAAAATAAATCACTCAAATCTAAACCCAGAAAGACTTAATAATAAACAATACTTAAGTATTACACCTCAAAATCAAGCTTAGAAAATAAACTAGACCATTCTCAATTATATTCACGTAGGTTTTTAGGCTGAAGAAACACCCGCACCTCATTTCCTAATGGCTTTTAAAATTTGCATAACAGAGGGAATAGTTACTACTTTCTCATTCTCGGATTTTCTCTTATGCTCATGAAATGAAAAGATGAGTGTAAAGAATGCCAAAATTAACACCCTTTCTTATAAAATTCACACAAGTCTAATACCAATACATCTCTTCAGAACCGAAACAAGCTCTTGTTTTCCATCTACATTCTCTCGAGTGTACACTATTGCAACCTCTACATACCTTGACTTCCTTAAGAGGTGCCATTCTACAATATAACAAGGTTTAGAACTAACTATCTACACTAAGAGACCCATACTAAACAATCCATAGCAAAGTAAAGCTAAACCCATATAGAAGAAACTATGAAATCCTCAATCGTCAATAATAGGTACTCGAACACGGATCTCAAAACTAAGTCAACCCACACTAAGGTTGTACACCCCGAAGTGTGAATCAATTAGTCCCAATAATCCGATCCAATGTACACACTAACCACCCAAAAGAATCCACAAATATTTGTACTTAAAGATCACAGATAAGATTCAAGCTTAGGATCTTCTTTAAATACTAGCTATTCCAAATTGTATGAACATATATAATTAATCATCCACAATGTATATCGAACCATCTATGTCATACCATTTAACCATTCACTAACACTTCAAATACTTAATACCACCACTTGCTAATATAATACACCTAATGTAATAGAGTTGATGATACGAGATCCACGGAAGTGACGGTCCAAGACTCTTGAAACCAAGGATGCAACCCAATCTTCTTGACCCCTTCGTAACTTGTCGAAGACCCCAAGAACAACTTGGATTGTTTTGCTTCAGATCCAACAAGATTTGTTGAACTCCCCCCTTAGAGAAACGACCCTAGACCCCTAACCAACAATGTGGAATAGACACCTAGTCGACAATCTCTTTAGACAGATTCAAACCCTCAAGAAGAACCCTAGGCGGAATCTTGAATACTCAACAAGAATTGTCAAGAATGCAAGAGTAGTTCTTTCACCCAAGAACAAAGGGAAACTCAATAATGCTCACACGCACAATTGAAGAGAAAAACTCAATATTATTGATTAATGTTCTAAAATTCGGATGAATAGTAACACCATCTATAAAGAGGCGCATAACATCAAGATATAAGTTAAATATGGAAACTAACTTAACCCTAGTTGCACCATAACATAAACCTACAACTAAAGATACAACTTGGGCTAATGAACTAACGAATTAAGCCCATGAAACCCATAACCTCAAGTGGCAAACGGGCTCTTCAATTGAATCCAAGTCCACGACCTCCAAGCTCCTCCAACTCTAGCCCAAAATAAGTGAATAGCCTTGTAGGTTCTTGTTTCAACCAAGTAGCTTCATCTTCATGTAATTCTATAATCAAACCTTGCAAAGCTTGCTTCAACCTTTTAGCTCTCAACCTCGTCATTGGACCTCCCATGTCTTGGAATGGGCTCTTTGCAGCAACACTATGATCACGACTCCCTTGAACTTGAACACGAGCATTGATGTCTTCATCATTCCCTCCTTCCTCAAGAAGATTCGCCCTCGAATCCCCTACATCATACAAAGAAAGATCAGCCACATTAAAGGTTGCACTAACACTACCATACTCACTTGGCAAATCTATCTTGTAAGCATTGTTTCCAATTCGTTCAAGGACTTGAAAGGGACCATCTCCTCTTGGACTCAGTTTGGACTTGCGTTGTTGAGGGAAACGTTCCTTCCTTAAGTGCACCCAAACCCAATCTCCAGGCTCAAAGTGAACTTGTACTCTTCCACGATTTGCTTGCTTTGCAAATTGCTCATACTTCTTCTCAATATTAGCTCGAACCTTTGCATGCAAATCTTTCACAAAGTCAGCCTTCCTCTTGCCATCCATGTCAACGTGTTCACTAGAAGGCAAAGACAAAATATCCAAAGGTGTTAGTGGGTTGAAACCATAAACAATTTCAAATGGAGAGTAAGAAGTAGAGGAATGGATAGTGCGATTATAAGCAAACTCTATGTGTGGCAAACACTTCTCCCAATTTTTGAGATTATGTTGGATGATGGTTCGCAGCAATGTAGTGAGTGTACGGTTGACTACTTCAGTTTGTCCATCCGTTTGAGGGTGAGCAACAGTAGAAAACAGCAACTTTGTCCCTAACTTACTCCAAAGAGTACGCCAAAAATGACTTAGGAACTTGACATCACGATCACTCACAATTGTCCTTGGCAAACCATGCAAACGAACAACCTCTTTGAAAAACAAATCTGCAACATGAGTTGCATCGTTAGTTTTAACACAAGCAATAAAGTGTGCCATTTTACTAAAACGATCAACTACAACAAAAATACTATCTTTGCCACTTTGAGAACGTGGAAGACCTAGCACAAAGTCCATAGAAATGTCAGTCCACGGAACATTAGGAATAGGCAATGGACTATAAAACCCATGAGGCATCACCTTGGATTTAGCTTTCCTACAAGTAATACACTTAGCACAGAAAGTTTGCACATCACGTTTCATATGAGGCCAATAAAAGTGTTCATGCAAGATATCCAAAGTCTTAACAACACCAAAATGTCCCATAAGACCCCCTCCATGAGCTTCACTAATCAGCACATTACGCACAGAACAGAAGGGAATACACAACCTATCCTTCCTAAACAAGTAACCCTCATGTAAATAAAACTCTCCATGTACACGCCCCAAATGTGGAGATTGATTCATGCAAATCTGCCAAATATCACCAAAGTCACGATCCCCAACATAAGCATGCTTCAAGTACTCAAAACCAAGTAATTTAGTATGCAAAGAAGTAAGAAGAGTGTACCTACGAGATAGTGCATCAGCCACAATATTCTCCTTACCTTGCTTATACTTAATCACATATGGAAATGTTTCAATGAACTCGAGCCACTTAGCATGTCTCTTGTTCAACTTACCTTGAGACTTGAGAAATTTCAAACTTTCATGGTCAGAATGTATGATGAACTCTTTTGGCCACAAATAATGTTGCCAAGTTTGAAGAGCTCGAACCAAAGCATAAAGTTCTTTATCATATGTAGGATAACTCAAGCCCGCCCCTTGAAGCTTCTCACTAAAGTAGGCAATTGGCTTAGAATCCTGCATCAAAACAGCCCCTATACCAATTCCACTAGCATCACATTCAATTTCAAAAACCTTGTCAAAGTTAGGCAAACTAAGCAAAGGAGCATTGGTGAGTTTTTCCTTTAACAATCTAAAAGCATCTTCATGTATTTTCTCCCATTTAAAAATCACATTCTTTTTAACAAGTTCATTCAAAGGTGCAGCAAGTGAAGAAAAATCACGCACAAACCTTCTATAAAAACTTGCTAAACCATGAAAAGATCTTACCTCATTGGCATTAGTAGGGGTCGGCCACTCCCTAATTGCCTTTACCTTGGTTTCATCTACACTTATGCCATTAGAGCTTACAACAAAACCAAGAAATATAACAGAATCCATGCAAAAAGAACACTTTTTCAGATTAGCAAACAGTTGATGTTCTTTAAGTATCTCAAAAACAGCACGCAAGTGATCAACATGTTCTTGCAAGGACTTGCTATACACAAGAATATCATCAAAGTAAACTACTACAAATTTCCCAATTAAATGACGGAAAACATGATTCATCAACCTCATAAAAGTACTAGGAGCATTAGTCAAACCAAAAGGCATAACTAACCACTCATAAAGACCAAATTTAGTTTTGAAAGCAGTTTTCCATTCATCACCCTCTTTCATTCGAATTTGATAGTAGCCACTTTTCAAGTCAATTTTTGAAAACAATTGTGAACCATATAATTCATCCAACATATCATCTAACCTAGGTATAGGATGACGATACTTTACCGTGATTTTATTAATGGCTCGACAATCTACGCACATCCTCCAAGAACCATCCTTCTTAGGTACAAGAATCACAGGCACAGAACATGGACTAAGGCTCTCACGCACAAAGCCCTTCTCCAATAAATCATCTACTTGCCTTTGAATCTCCTTTGTTTCCTCAGGGTTAGCTCTATAAGCCGGACGGTTTGGAATGCTTGCTCCAGGCATGAAATCTATTTGATGTTCTATCCCTCTCAAAGGTGGTAATCCACTTGGGACATCTTCAGGGAATAAGTCTTGATATGCCTGCAACAAAGAAACAATAACACTAGGAAGAGAAGGGTCAAGCTCACTAGTAGAAAAGTAAACATCTTTATACAAAATGACAAGAAGTTGTTGCCTTGCCAACAATGCATTCTTGATCTCACTTTTCCCAGCATAGGCATTCACTTTTCTCCCCTCATCTCTCTCGGCTTCCCCTCTTTTCCCTTTCCCTTTCTTTTTCTCCCCACTAGACCGATTGCTTTCATGATGCACAATCTGTCTAGGCGACTCCAATAAAGACCCCTCGGCCTTGGCTCCTTTGGACTCATCACGAGCCTTGCACTCCTTTGTAATTCGTGCTTGATCAGCATAGGCCTCCATAGGTGTCAATGGTCTCAATATGAACTCCTTTTTCTTCCAAACTAGGCGATAAGTATTTTTATGACCATCATAAATCACACGCCTATCAAACTGCCATGGACGACCTAACAAAATATGACATGCATGCATGGGAATAACATCGCATAATACCTCATCCACATATCCTCCAATGGCAAAGGATACTAGCACTTGCTTGGTTACCTTCACATCTCCAAAATCTGTCAACCATTGCAAGAAATATGGCTTTGGATGGCGAATTGTAGGCAACTTCAATTTCTCTACAAACAAGGTACTAGCTACATTAGTGCAACTACCAGAATCAACAATAACACTGCATACCTTGCCTTGAACCAAGCATCTTGAGTGGAATATATGTTCCCTATGCATCTCCTCTTCCTCCTCCTTTGGTTGGATGCTCAATGATCTTCTAGTCACTAACACTTCACCACTAGATGGAATGGCATCCTCGGGTCCCCCTTCAACAGAATCATCATCACTAGGTCCTTCAAGTGGAGGCATCTCTTCATCACTTGAATGTTCGCTCTCCACCTCCCCATTGCCAAGAATGATCATATTCCTTTTTGTTGGACATTGAGAGGAAATATGGCCATATCCTTGACACTTGAAACACCTAACATCTCGCTGTCTAGAAGAAGTCTCATTCTTACCCTTGTTTGGTAGCATGGATGTAGAGCTCTCACTCTTGACTTTATTACTTGCCAAACCCGTAGCCCCTCTTTGCCATGGCTCATTAATTTTTGATGGTGTTTGAGCAGCCCCCTTTTCACGTTCTTGGATAGCCCTTCTATCTCGTGAATCCCTCCAAGCTGGCCGGGTTGAGGGTGAAGCAATGGGCCTCAGCTTTGATGCCTTGAGTTGCTGCTCTACCTTGATTGCCATGTCAACCAAATCTCCTATGTCAAGGTAATGTTGCAACTCCACACGTTGCCTAATATCAGTGTTGAGGCCACCCATAAATCTTGCCATTAATGCCTCTCCTTCTTCCTCTAAGTTGGCCCTCATCATCAAAATCTCCATCTCCTTGAAGTAATCATCCACTGACATAGGTACCTTGTCTCAATGTTTGAAGTTTCCAATGGAGATCACGTGTGTAGTAGCTCGGAATGTACCTCTTTTGCATGAGCCTTTTCATCTCACTCCATGTGTTCACGGGTGCTTCGCCAAATCTAGCACGGTCCTTGTGGAGTTTGTCCCACCAAACACTCGCATAATCTGTAAACTCAATCGCAGCAAGTTGTACTTTCTTCCCCTCCGAGTAATTGTGGCAATTGAAGATCCCCTCCACTTTGCGTTCCCACTCAATGTAAGCCTCGGGATCGAGCTTTCCTTGGAACGATGGAATCTTCATTTTGATGCTTCCAAGGTTGTCATCTTGACGGTTTACCACCCTCCTTCCTCTCCTTGTACCTATTTCTTCAAAATCAGACTCGGCTCCCAATTCATCTTCATAAGTAGGTTTGCGGGTCACCCTTGTGTGAGAGGAAGTACCACGGGCTCCCAAATTTCCAGACAACTCCTCACGACCCCTTGTCACATTCTCAAAGTTGTCCATCCTTAAAGACACTTGTTGAAGTTGTGCCATGATGGTCTGAAAATTTTCATTGTTTTTTCTTTGCGTGTCTTGCATAGCCTTTATGAACAGCTTAAGCTCATTATCCTCCATAGCTTTTCCTTCACCCATAGTGTTCTCAACAACCTGCAAAAATCGTTAGTAACACAAGAAAAGAACAATGGGTCAAGATAAAACCTCACTCACTCCCTTACGTGTATCCCTCGTCACTCGTGTATCAAACCAATTAATCTTGGCTTTTACCCGATGATGAGCTCACACCTTAGCCTTTTACCACTCCTTGAGCGTACCTTGTATGCCCTTGAATGAGAACCTGCTCAATTGATCCTTGGTACAAACCCAAGTAAGTATTCAAGATGAGTAGTAATGAAAATGGAAGCTTAGGGTAAGGTTTAAACCACTAGAATTCAAGAAACCAAGACTCAAGGAATTTCAGATTTAAGAAGCACGTTTGACACCCCTAGTGTGTGGTTTTCTTGATGAAAATCTTGATTTTCAAATGTCCTTTAATAACTTTAATGCACTTATGTTCAAACAGAAATAACAAGAAACGCCACCAAAATATCAAGAAACAAGAAGAGTAGAATCTGGTCAATTAAACTTTCGTACGTGGCGTTGTTCTCTGTCCAACGATCTGTATGTTTCAACAGGTCTATTCGGTTGCACAAGGACAGTATTCCAGCCAAATATACTTCAGTTTAATTGGTTTAGTTCGTGTGCTTGGCTTTTATCACCTTGCACGCCTCTTTCGCTTTCCTTTGTATTGCACGACTTTTTTTTGTGCAAGACTTTTTTTTTTTTTTTCACTCACAAAATTTTTTTTTTTTTTCACTTCTAACAACCTCTCTCTCTCTCTTTTTTTTTTTTTAACAACACAACCAACTCACAAAATACAAAATTCAACTCCCAAAAACAAACAAAAAATTAAACTGAAAAAAAAAAAAGAAAAAAATAGATGAACAGTACCGACGATGAACAGTACCGTCAGTGAATAGTAAACCCTAGCGTGAACAGTGATGCGCCGCTACAGTGCTGATGAACAGTAATTTTTTTTTTTTTAACCAGAAATCAAGAGTAACCTTCAAGAAAATTGTTTCAAGGTTCTTATGTAGGCCAAGATTCAATTTTCTCAAAAGTTTTAAACACAAGAAACATTAAAACAACAAAGAACACTCGAAAACAGTCAAGATTCTAAGCAAACCACACACAAAACCCTAGAATTCTTGATGTATAGATATCAAGAACGACTCTAAAGGTTATGACAAACCCTAAGACACGAAACAAAAGGCACCAACACAATTTTTGAAGACAAGAAACACTGAAAAAAACAAACTAGACAAAAACGGACAGAATAGAAAAACGCAAGAAATAGCAACAAGAACAAGAACAAAACTCGACAAACTCCAAGAAACAAAATAAAGAGATATAGCCGAATCTTCCGAAGGAAAATTTGGCTTGGAAAACCTGGATTTCAAGATGAACCAATGCTCTGATACCAATTGATACGAGATCCACGGAAGTGACGGTCCAAGACTCTTGAAACCAAGGATGCAACCCAATCTTCTTGACCCCTTCGTAACTTGTCGAAGACCCCAAGAACAACTTGGATTGTTTTGCTTCAGATCCAACAAGATTTGTTGAACTCCCCCCTTAGAGAAACGACCCTAGACCCCTAACCAACAATGTGGAATAGACACCTAGTCGACAATCTCTTTAGACAGATTCAAACCCTCAAGAAGAACCCTAGGCGGAATCTTGAATACTCAACAAGAATTGTCAAGAATGCAAGAGTAGTTCTTTCACCCAAGAACAAAGGGAAACTCAATAATGCTCACACGCACAATTGAAGAGAAAAACTCAATATTATTGATTAATGTTCTAAAATTCGGATGAATAGTAACACCATCTATAAAGAGGCGCATAACATCAAGATATAAGTTAAATATGGAAACTAACTTAACCCTAGTTGCACCATAACATAAACCTACAACTAAAGATACAACTTGGGCTAATGAACTAACGAATTAAGCCCATGAAACCCATAACCTCAAGTGGCAAACGGGCTCTTCAATTGAATCCAAGTCCACGACCTCCAAGCTCCTCCAACTCTAGCCCAAAATAAGTGAATAGCCTTGTAGGTTCTTGTTTCAACCAAGTAGCTTCATCTTCATGTAATTCTATAATCAAACCTTGCAAAGCTTGCTTCAACCTTTTAGCTCTCAACCTCGTCATTGGACCTCCCATGTCTTGGAATGGGCTCTTTGCAGCAACACTATGATCACGACTCCCTTGAACTTGAACACGAGCATTGATGTCTTCATCAGTTGATATCCACTAGTACCACAACCAATCACAAAAGAAAACATTCTATGTATCCAATTACAACTAGAGATTCACTTCTTACTAGCCAGGTAGTACTTTCAAATCTTAACAAACTAATATAAAATAATGTTTTTAGACTTAAGATCTAATAAGGGTCAAACTTAAACTCTTCAAAGATTCAAACTTAAACTCTGACAAGATTCAAACCTAGGCTCTGATACCAACTGTGACAACCCCACCTTACCCAGAGGCGCACCAAAGGGCTTAGCGGACTGCCTGCCTGGCTCTTCGTCAGGACTCAAATCAAGCGCTCACTCGGAACATCCAAGCAGTACTTAACTCAAAATAAAATACATTCATAATGAAATACATTCATTTAATTCATTCGAAAGTACAAGAATCACAAGAAGTTTACATCTCAAAATATACATAGCATTTACAATAAAAGCCTACACAATTAGGCTATCAAAATACATGAAGCAAAACATTTACTATATCCAAAAGCAGCTTTTCCAGCTTTAGTATTTTGGAAAACCTGGTTAAAGAAAACAAATGAACGGGATGAGCTATAATAGCCCAGTGAGTGCCCAAGTCATGCAATCATACCAGGAATTCATTATTTTATGGAACAAGATAATTGACAAGATAAATAGACAGGTTATGAACAATTTAATTAACAAGTAGTCAATGGCGAATACAGGGCTCAACTACGGGAGCAAGCTCAACCGCAAGAGAAGCAAGTACTGTTCATGTAACCATGATGTTAGGACTGAGATAATAGCTCAGGATCTTTATCAAAGGACATGCCAGTATTATCACGCAAGCCCTAACCACTGTTCACCTTATAACCTCCGTACAGGCTACCACATCCAGGGAGTAATCTCAACCTTGGAGGGCCAACACGCAAGAAAGTTCAATCCGGAGTTGGCCTCTTTGAGGATTCACAACTCAGAAGGGACAGAACAACACGCCCTAAAACACCCAGAACCTTATATCCTCCCAAGCCTATCTAGGTTGACTAATCCGTGAAGTAACGGTAAAGTTAGTCACGGAAGTCTCACGCACAAGTAACACATTGGATAGTGAAAGCATGTAACACATTGCGGAATAGATGCGATAAAGTACACATCTTTCCTCAAGTAACACATTTCATTAGATAATCATGTCAAGTATAACATATCATTTCATGCATCGAAATAATAACGTCAAGTATTACATGGCATTTCATGCATCATGCACACATAAGAACACTCACCTGAAGGCCTAAGAAAATATCTCGCTATAAGGTCGGGTCTCACTTCCGGAGCCTGAAATTCAAGAGAAAATAGCCGTATAAAAACCTGACTAAAATCTAAGAAATTTCGATAAGAAATTCAAGAAATACCCTCAAGTCTTTCTAGGGTTAATTTCTAGGGTTTTGGAGTTTAGGGTTTTACCCTAGGGTTTAGGGTTTTCAAAATTAGGGTTTTCTAACTTTTTAGGGTTTTCGCTCGGAAAGGTTTAATTCACTAATAGCTAATCTACGAAAATTTTCTGCACGTTCTAAATCACTAAATTACAGCTTATAAAGCTTTAAATCATAGCCTAATCACTTTATTTCTTAGGTTTTACCGAAATTTCGGCAGCACTTCCCCTATAATCGGACTAACCCAAAATTTTTAACCTGCAAGAAAACATCCAAACAACCCAAATCTCAAGTAGTTCTACCAATTTCACATCAAACTCACTTCAATTTCACCCAAATTCATCACAAAAACATAAACTACTCCAAGGTTCTTCAACCAAATCAAACCTAAATCATGCCATTTCAAGTTTAAATCACTAGCTACAAGTCATACAAGTCCATAAACCTCATATTCATGGAATAAAACTTCATATTTCATGGCTTAAATAAATCATACTTAACATTAAAGACATGGTTTAAAAGCTACAAAACTACAAATTTATACTTGAAATAAGAAGAGAAGTTCCTGAGAAATACCTTGAATAAGGCAAGATTTGTGCTTAGGAGGAAGATTAATTCACTTTCTATGGATAAAAAGTGATCAAATGGAAGTAAAAGCTCCAAGAAAATGAAAGAAAATGGAGAGAAAAGAGAGAAGAGAGGAGCCGGTTTTTGAGAAGAAGAAAAGAGAGAAAAATGCCTAAGTAAATAAGAAAAGAAATGGAAAAGAATTGGGAAAAAGTTTGACCAATCAAAGCAAGACAAGAACAATGTAGATCTTGACTTTCTTAACCATAATAGACTGCACTTGGCCATGTTTAATTAGGAGGGATTTTGTCATTTATCCTATAATTAAATCTTGCAAGACATTCTAGGTACAATTCTTAAGGGAAAGGGTACAACATGCTAGTAAAATAGAAAATCATTCCTTATTATTTTTCCACTAATTTTGGCCCCTTTTTTTTTCCTAATGGACATAATACAAAATAAATGGTTTTGGCATGAATTTCTAGGGTGTTACAAGGGTCACCAGACCGGACTGTCTTTTCAAGACGTGACAGTCACGACCCCACTAGTACCCCTTTTACAATTATTAGGATGCGACACCCTCGAATAATTCAAAAGAGCACTCATGTTTTTGATGGCCTTATGGGTCTCAAGCATGTGACGGTTTATTTGGAATTAGACCATAATTTAAAAAATACTCGAACGTGAGACCAAATATGTATCAGATGTCTTTCTTATTTTACTACCTCCATTAGAGGACTTGTAAAAATGAAAAATCAAAATTAGTATAGGTGAAAACAAAAACGGATGCATGTCCTAGAGGGAGCCCTTATTATGCCAAGGGTAGGCCTAGCATGAAATGCAATCCTTTAGGGTGAGACCCCCCTTTTTAATCGTAGATAGGCTAGATTCGTCGGGAAGAGATGTCTCCATTCTGCTCGTTTTATCTTACCTAGGGTCTCACCTGCCAGAATTTACCGAAAATATAAATGTGCATGTCTTTTAGGGTTAAGTACCAAAAATACAAGGATGGCTTTCCTATCACAGGATTCCTGAAATGGCATTCCCTTTAGGGTTTATGCATGAGGCTAGTTTATTAAAGCAGATTAAAATATGCCAAAATACAAAATTTGAAAAATGCTACAAAATTTCTGAGAACGATGGAACATGAATTGTACAAAACATATCGATTTAATTTTTTTGATTCGAAAAAATCGAGCCTCCATGAGGCTATAAGATACAATACTGAAAGAAGACCAAAAATTAAAACATTATTTAGGGTTACATCAGTCAAAATGCTAGTTTCTTAAACTAGAATGAAATATGTGTTAAAATCTCTTTTTATGCAGTGTGGGATGGGAGGGTGGGGGATACGGCAAAAATGACGTATACTTCCTTTGAAAAAAGAATAAATCCAAACTATGCAAAAGTTCGACCACTTGGGTACATTTATTGATTTTGAAAAAATTTGGTTCGGATAAAATTGACAAGTACAACAAGGATGGGTAAATTTTGAAAAAGGTTTGAAACTACAATTCTTATTCGAAAAGACAAATTTTTTTTTTTAAATCAAATTTTGGGGATTTTACAAAATTTATAATGATTGGACCCTTGGGGTGCCTTGCTTACAACAAAAATGCAACTTCTAAAATTTTATTAAAATATCCTTTCCCTTTTTCTCGAAGAAATTAATTATGAAAACGAATTTAACATGTGCCAATAATGGGTTGGCTTCCTACTAGAGCACCATGCCAGGGCTCTTTATTCTATAGTTGTGAATGCAATCAAAGAATAAGAGAGAGTGTGCTTAGTTTATTCAACAAATATCATATAACACATTGATAAAGCAAATAACAGTAAACAGTACAACAAAAAATAAAGGGGGTGAATTCCCTCCTCTCGTGCCTGGTGTACCTGATAGGGTAAGGACTGACTCTATCCCTAGGCTTATTCTACATGGATGCATGAGGTTGGGTTCACTAATACATCTTAGACTCAATTAGGTTAGTCGATTCCCAAGCCTTCAGACTTGAAGGGTAAGGGTCATCAATCCCAAAGCCCTTGGTCGGTAGCTCGAGTGATCTCCTGGACACTGCTAGGCACATCGTTGGGCCATGGCCACATGTCCAAGTAGATCTTAAAGTCCCCGAATCTCTAGACTTATGGACTTAAAGCCGAGAGTTCGGGTGATCTCCCAAATATGGATTACGTGCACATCATGCCATGCTCACATGCCTAAGTAGATCAATCCTATTCCTAATCGGGACGGGTGGGTGATAACCACCAAAAAGAGAAAAAATGGTAAAAGTATCGAATGCACGTATGGAGTGCTCCTTATGAGAGGAGGAAATGTAATACTAACACGCGTGGACTCTAAGGGTGACTGACCCCCTCCCCAAATGCAAGCACGATCGTATAACACAAAAGTAAATAAAACATACATCACATAAGTGGCCGAGAGACAGGAAGTGTGTGAGATGCAAAAGAAAAACCTAAAAACCTAGAAAAGAAAAATGCAATCCTAACATCCAAACACGATGGAATAGAAGGGTTAAGGAATGAAAAAGTGATTAATCCTAATGCTCGGACTCACTAGTGATCCCCAGTGGAGTCACCAAAATCCTGTCGCGCACCGAAATGACACACAGTGGGGTCGTTGACTGTCACGTCCCGAAAAGACAGTCCGATCCGAGACCTTTTTGAAAAGAAAGTTTTTTTTTTGGAAAAAATTGTGCGTGCGTGAGAAGAATCGAGTTTTTATTGAAAAAGTGTTTATTTAGGAAAAATGGTATTTGAAAAATAAAAGAAGGTCGAGACTAAAAAAGTGCAACAATTTTGGCCAACTAATTTTTGAAAAAGGTTTTATTTTAAAAAAATGGAGTCACCACTTGGTGCTGAGTTAGGGTGTACCAAGTCACCCGAAAAATCGTTTAACAAAACAAAAATAAAATTTTAGAAAAATCATTAAAAACCCTTTTCCGACTCTGGTCTACGAAAAACGAGAGAAGAAGGTCCGAGAGTCACATTTGAAGAAAGGGAAGGCGAAGGCTTGCGCCTAAGGCACCCTTTCCACCTTGTCGAGGCTAGTTGTGTGGTTTAATCAAATTTTCCTAAATTAACCCTCGATTCTATCGCGTTTGGATGTATCTAAATGAATGCAAATCCTAAATCTAAATGTGGTATCGGGAGGGTCAAAATGTTCTATCGAGGCTTGGTCTGAATTATCACATTAATTACGAAACCCGAGTCGAGACCTCGAGGGAGTCACGAGTGTCAATGCAAAATGTAAAATAGTATAGATAGTAAGTGTCAAAGAAAGGGGGTATGTAACATAATAGGTACGGGAGACTAATATCTCGTGACTGAATGTTTCTACTCGCGGAGGGGGGAACGGCATGTGAGCCACCGCTTCCCACGTGAGTAGGTGACTATTTCTAGTCGGACCACACAAAATGACCTAAATTCTAAGTGAGGTGCAACCTAGGTGTAATACATTTGAAAATGTGTCAAAAATAAATAAATAATAGTAATAATAATAAAAATCATGCAAAATGGAATGAAAACTAAAAATGTGTGAAGTGGGATATAAAATGCACACAAGTGCCTCTAGCACTAAAATGCCCTAAGGGTCTAGCGTTGGACTAGCCCATTCTAGGGATTCCTGTTAGTGTATGCCCTAAAACCAAGTTGGTTTTTGGGATTTTTATTACGCTTATTTCGTGTTATACTTATATATGTGGCATTTTCTTTGTCATTTAATACTTGTTATTTATATTACTAGTTTATTTGATGAAGTCCATAGAATATTAACTGTGTATAAGAGATTGTAAGAGTTACAATGATGAGACTCTTATTACACATTAAGTTATATTCTTAAATATCCCTAGTCAGTAGTATTAATGAGATTGGACATCATTAATATGGGAAGACTAGCACATACTTTGCCTCTACTCAGGGTAAGTAGTAGTTGATCTCGTCAACTATGGTGTGCGACACCTAAGCTGGTATGTGGATGCTTGTTAGAGAACAAGTTCATTGGATTGATCCGCCAAGAGTTACTATTCATAGTGCTTATGAATTATACTCTTAATGGCAATGGTGTAAGTGATCCTTAGACTTGAGATTACCATAGTATCTTGAGTGTGGATTGCTATGCTTTGACTCTATTGCTCGGTGCTCGTAAAAGAGTAGCCCATACGGTAGAGATTGGGTATAGTATGAAGCATGGAAGGATAGTGAGTAATCAATATAGAATTCACCACTCCTTATTATAGGAGAGTATATCCCGGATTGGCCACTTGTTGAAATATGACTTAAAGAATCTTTTGCGCAAAAGTGAAAGTATGACTTGAAAGAGTTTCAAGGTTATACTTTTATGAAAGTTGTATTTCGGGAACAAGAAATCATTAATTAGTCATTTAAAGAGTGCGCACTACACTCTTAGACTAATTGGGATATAGTGTGGTGAAAGGATATTAATTACACGGTAACATTGTCATTGATAGGTGTAGTCTACCATATGACTTTCCTATTCACTTGGGTGGTCATGATGCATTGCTAGACGCCACTCATGATCTATAAGTGCAAATTAATTAATTAGGGAATTAATGATAAATTAAAGTGTTAATTTATCTGGCTCTTAATTAATTAATTAATGAGTTATAATTTGTACTTATTGCCAACGTGAATGGAACCTAATGGGTCACACACAATAAGAACATGGTCTTTGGGTTTAATTGTTATTAAGATAAGTATATGATACTTATGGGGTTAATTTATATGATAAATTAACTTAAAGGACTTAATTATAAATATTCTAAGTCTTGATGGAAATTAGTTTCCTAAAAGGAATTAAGAAGCTATTTGGTTTCCTTTTGGAATTGGTTTCCTAAAGGAATAGGATTAGCTTAAGGTAAGCTTCCTAAACCTTCTTGGTTTCCAATTGCTCTTGTTTCCTTAAAGACTAGGATACTACATCTATAAATAAGTCCATGCCTTGACTCTTGAAAGATTGATGAAACATAACACAAAATTTAGAGAGAGAAAAATTGAGAGCTTGGTGGCGTTTTTCTCTCCAAGAAAAACGCCACACCTCCATCCCTAATTGTTAGGGTTTCAACTTCTTTCTTCTTCTTGTGTTCTTCATGAATCATTCAAGGGAGCTAGCACTCAAAAGGCAAGGCAAGCAAGCCCAAAGGTTCCTAAAGATCATGTTCGTGTGGATACCGTTGGAGGCTCGACACTTGGAGGGCTTTTCATGGTAGATCAACACCTTCATCGAATAGGATCTTGCCCTTTGAAGCATAGAAACCTTCTATGCTTGAGGTATTTGTGCTAAACACCCTTTAATCGTATAGATTACATCAAAGAGATTCCATGGCTAAGGTAATAAATTTTTAAATTTTCCGCTGCGTTACTCCCCTTATTACCTTACAGTGGTATCAGAGCCTCCTTTGATTATATCTATATGATTTGTGTTTATTTAATTGTCATAAATATGGATGGTTTGTTCTTGATGAAATTTGTCTCAAAATTGTTTTAGAAAAATCAAGAGTTTGATTTTTAAGATAAGTTCTTAATTGTTTAAAAGTGTTTTAAATAATTAAGATGAGTTCTTATGGTTGTATTCAAGGTTTCTAAATTATTTTTACGTGCTAAAAGGGTTTTAACATGTTTTGATTCAAAAGAGTTTTGAAAAAGACCAAAGAATTTCAAAGATCGTATTTTCTGGACACAAACCGCGCGAAAACTCGCGCGCGTTTTGACCCACGGTTAAAACTCCGTATGTTCTGTCGACAAACCGCGGATGAAACCGCGCACGGTTTGTCCCACGGTTTGTAAACCGCGGATGAACCCGCGCACGGTTTGTCCCACGGTTTGCTGGCAGAGTTCTAGCGGGATTTTTCCTAATTTTTTGGAAAACGCGAATTTTTAGAATTTTCTCTACAAAACACTTTCCAATTTTAATTGTTAATATTTGGAAAGTTAAATATTGGAAACCTACACCTTCTATAACTTTATTTTTGAGACAAATAAATTCAAGAATATTAATCTAATTAATTTAGACCATGTGATTTATGACTAGAATTAAATAAAGTAATTTATTTAATTGTTAAATATTATGATGGCATGGTGGATGATTATGGACTATGACCAATGTGATTGAATGGTTGATTTTTTATTAATTTTGATGGTTGGCTTGTATTGGTTTTTAAAATAGGGCCTGCGCGTCCTGCCTTCTCTATTATTCTCATGTAATTCTCTTCTCACCTAACTCCCCTCGAATGTAACTCGAGGTTTCTTAGTCAATACATGTAATGTACATTGTGTAGGTTAGAGTTAGGTTTTAATTTTCTAAATTGTTTAGAATAGAATTACATGTGTAATGTACAAAGAAGATGGAGATGGAACCAAGGAGCAACCATGGAGGCTCATCAAGAGTTGAAGACCTCCCAAGGAATGCATCAAGGAGTTGATCACATCCCTTAGGAATTTGACCATATATTTTCCTTAAGGCTCGAGGAAAATATTTTAGTTAAGTCCATAATCATCCACGGTTTATTGTGCATGTTTTTATTTTATATGTCGATATATTTTAATTACATGCTATGATGAGACTATATATTGTATAATTAAAATAAAAATCCCTCAAATAAAATATTAAGTCACTAGCCTTCCATTATTGTAGTAAAAATCATAGTTCTTGCTAAGTGTTGACACGTTGGCCTCCGTCAAGGTCACCTTACCTAGAGCATGTTTTTTACTATGAGATATGATCTCCAAATAATGGGTCTGACTTAACAAAAATGCTTAATTTGTTGGTTTCCATCAAGGCTATGGTGTTTTTGAGGCGATATTAAGTCAATATATACAAGTTGCCTTCCATTATTATAGCAAAAACGAAGAGTTCTTATTAAGTGTTGACACGTTGGCCTCCGTCAAGGTCACCTTACTCGGAATATGTTCTTGCTATGAGATGTGATCTCTGAATAATGGGTATGACTTAACAAAAATACATAACGAGTTTGGCCTCCGTCAATGTTATGATATTTTTGAGGCAATGTTGGGAAACACATAAGATGTGAATATCAAGAGTTGATACCCAACAATCTAGGAGTCACAAGAGTTGTGATTGATAAAAGTTATCTACCTAATCGAAGTTACCTTTGGGGCATTGGCCTCCGTCAAACCCAAAGTTGATTAGATGGGATCCTAGCCCACTAGGAATCTCCAATGGATTTCCGAATCAATATTTTGAGGGTTATTGATTTGAAGTAAAATAGTGGGAGCAAACCAAATAAATTCGAAGCCCACATTTTTGGTTTGCAATTATAACACGAAACAAATACTTGTACTATCTTTTCATTTGTTGTAGAATGAATGTACACTTGAATACACTTATCATCCTATATCTCCATATATATATATACGATTTTCTTGGACTAGTGTAAAGACTTGAGAATAGTTCTTAAGCACAATTGGCTATGTCGTTGATACCCACTTCCACTTGTCCCTATAGTGACAATTATAGTTAGGAAACAATGTGCATACAAGATGCATAAAAGATGATAATGATATTGCTACTTATATCATAATGTCATCTATAATTCCTAAGCTATAAAAGTAGCACAAATTGATAGATCTTTTTGTCTGTGATTGTGCATCTCAAAGAGTTGTTGATACACAATCTAGGACCATTAGATCTGAGATATCTAAAGAGTAGTCTATCAAGGAAGAAAGGGGCACTTTATTGCTTGTCAAGGGGAAACCCAAGCGTAGTCTTAAGAAGACCATAGTAGCTATGACAAAGCTTAAAGGTGTGATCAAAATGGACAAGTCTAAGGGCACATGTTTCCAATTCTATTAGAAAGGGAATTGTAAGGCTCGTTTCAATACTAAGAAGTTGAAGAGGCGAAGTAAGGCTTCTACTTCTAAGTACGTTTATGTTTGAGATAAATTTATCTACTAATTAAGACCATTGGGTATAAGATACTGGATTTGGATCCCATATTTGCAAAAATGTGCAAGGTCTTAAAGCATGGTAGACAATAAGGAAAGAGAAAGTCAAACTACGTGTGATGAATGGAGCAAGAGTTGCTACACTCGTTGTAGAGACTTATACACTCTTTACCAACTGGGCTTGTTCTAGAATTTAAAACATTGTTATTATGTTGATTACTTACAAAAGAACATGAAATCAATTCACATTAAATGTGAAAAGATTTACCATTACAAAAGAGAATATATACTGTTCTTTTACGTAATGGTGTTCTTTGTGGTATTAGATCACTAAAACAACGTTTTACAAATCCTAGACCTTGATAAGTCCATTCTCAAACATAGACAAAAACTCTATATTTTGAAACAACTATCCTTCTGGCATTATAGACTTGGTCATGTGAATGAGAAACGCACTTCCAAATTACATAATAGTTGTGTACTTGGACTCATTCAATTATGAATCGTTTGAGACATGTGATTCTCATTTACTTTGAAAGATGACCAAAACACCTTTTATTTGAAAAAGGTGAATGTGCTAGTGATCGTCATAGAACTTTAACATATAGATGTTTTTGATCCAATGTCGATCCATGCTAGAGGTTGTTTATCATACTTCATCACTTTCATGGATGATCATATGGGATATGATTATGTGTATTATACGATACACGCATCCGTGGCCTTTGAAATATTCAAAGTCATTAAAGTTGAAGTAAGAAAAACAAGTTGACAAGAGTATTAAAAACACTAAGATTTGTTCTATGTGCATAATACTCAATGTCAAGTGTTTCAAAATAATTAAAGAAGAATGTGATTCTTTCTCAATGTCTCCACTTGACACACCATTGTTGATGATGTGTGAAAGAGGAGAAGTTGTACCCTATGAGATATGGTGCAAACTATGATGAACCATACTACAATTCCTAACCTCATTTTAGGGGTTCTTGTCTTAGATGCCAACTCCTATACACTCAACCATGTTTCGACAAATGTCTATTTGTGGGGTATCCTTGTGAAAACAATGGACACCACTTCTATAATCCCCTGAGTAAAACGTTTGTCTCAAGAAATGTCTTTTTCTAGAAAAATAGTTATTCTTAAAAGAGACAGTGGGAGTAAGATAGAACTTGAAAGGTTCAAGAACCATGAATTGACAAAGATCAATAGTTGGAACTAGAGCTTATGCCACATGTTGATGAGGCGCAACGGAAGCTCAAAGTACACAAAATCTTCAAAAGACTGGTAGAGTACGTTATACTCTTGAGAAATACAGATTTCTCACATATGAGATATATAGATTTTTCATTAGCAAGAGCAATAATGTACTAGTCATATATGATGACAAACTTACTAGTCACGAAGAGGCTTTGTCTAATGTAGACTCCTTGATATGGCAAGATGCCATAAAATCCAAAATGGATTCCATGTACAAGAACAAGGCATAGTACCTTGCTCAAGTCACCTAAAGGGATAAAACCCATAGGGTGCAAGTAGGTCTTTATGAGAAAGACTGACATGGATGGTAACGTAGTTACCTATAAAGCAAGGTTAATGGAAAAAGGATTCAATTCAAAGGCTTGACTTTGAAAGAAACCATTTCACCAATAGCCATGCTTAAATCCATTTAAGATTTTACTTGCAATAGCTGCTTTTATGGCTATGACAAATGGATATGAAGACTTCATCCCTTAACGGGAATTAAAAGGTATGTATATGACACATCCCTTGGGCCTTCACCTCCATTGATAGTCATTGGATACGCAAGCTTCAAGGGTCCATTTGTGGACTCTTGCAAGTGTCAAGGTGTTGGAGCATTTGTTTTGATAAGATAATCAAAGAGTTTGATTTTCTCAAAAACAAAGACGAGCTTTGTGTAAATGTAAAGTTGAGTGGGAGCATTGTCATTTTCTTGATACTATATGTGGATGACATATCGTTGATGGAAACAACATACTTTAAAGGTAAAGATATGGTTGTCCAAGAATTTCTTAATCTAAGAGAGGCGATCTCTAATTTGGAAATTAAGATCTATATAGATAGATCCAAGAGGTTGCTTGGTCTCATTAGATCCAAGTACATAGGCTAGATGCTAAAGGGTTTAGCATAGTGTAATCGAAGAAGGGGTTTTACCTATGTGATAGGAGATTACTCTTCTGAGAGACATGTGTCTTTGACACTTATTGAGGTTGATAGCATTAATAGATCCCATATGCTTTTGCAATAGGTTCTATTGTATATGCTATCCTATGTATGAGACCCGATGTCTTCTAGCTTTAAGTGTTACGAGCAATTTTGGTGAGTGTCACTAGATGGTTATCAAAGAATATTCTTAAGTACTCGAGTAGCACTAAAAGACTATTCTTGACTATGGAGATCACACTTAGGAAGTGTGTGGATTTAAAGATACAAGCTTTTAATCCAATAGGGATGATAAGAAAATCATGAGATGAATTGGTGTTCACGTTGAACTGTAGTCGGATAAAAGCGTTTTATGATAGACACTACAACATATTCTACAACAAAGGCTGAGTACATGGTAGCTTTAGAAGTTACTATGGATCAAGGGATTCTTTGTTGGACAAAGAATAGTTCCTTCCATTGTTTTATGAAACAATTGTGCCATCGCTTAATCAAGGAACTAAAGTCTCATCCATGATCCTAAAGTGTAGGTTCGTGCCACCATCTATTTGTGGAAATAGTTTGGTACAAATGATGAAAAGATAGAGGAAGTTCCCACAATGTAAGTGTCACTAATCCTTTCACCATGGCCTTGTCCTAGAATAGGCATGATAGTCATGCTCATGGCCTAAAACCTATAGGTGATTGGTTTTAGTGCAAGTGGGAGTTTGTTAGTGTATGCCCTAAAACCAAGTTGGTTTTTGGGATTTTTATTACGCTTATTTCGTGTTATACTTATATATGTGGCATTTTCTTTGTCATTTAATACTTGTTATTTATATTACTAGTTTATTTGATGAAGTCCATAGAATATTAACTGTGTATAAGAGATTGTAAGAGTTACAATGATGAGACTCTTATTACACATTAAGTTATATTCTTAAATATCCCTAGTCAGTAGTATTAATGAGATTGGACATCATTAATATGGGAAGACTAGCACATACTTTGCCTCTACTCAGGGTAAGTAGTAGTTGATCTCGTCAACTATGGTGTGCGACACCTAAGCTGGTATGTGGATGCTTGTTAGAGAACAAGTTACATTGGATTGATCCGCCAAGAGTTACTATTCATAGTGCTTATGAATTATACTCTTAATGGCAATGGTGTAAGTGATCCTTAGACTTGAGATTACCATAGTATCTTGAGTGTGGATTGCTATGCTTTGACTCTATTGCTCGGTGCTCGTAAAAGAGTAGCCCATACGGTAGAGATTGGGTATAGTATGAAGCATGGAAGGATAGTGAGTAATCAATATAGAATTCACCACTCCTTATTATAGGAGAGTATATCCCGGATTGGCCACTTGTTGAAATATGACTTAAAGAATCTTTTGCGCAAAAGTGAAAGTATGACTTGAAAGAGTTTCAAGGTTATACTTTTATGAAAGTTATATTTCGGGAACAAGAAATCATTAATTAGTCATTTAAAGAGTGCGCACTACACTCTTAGACTAATTGGGATATAGTGTGGTGAAAGGATATTAATTACACGGTAACATTGTCATTGATAGGTGTAGTCTACCATATGACTTTCCTATTCACTTGGGTGGTCATGATGCATTGCTAGACGCCACTCATGATCTATAAGTGCAAATTAATTAATTAGTGAATTAATGATAAATTAAAGTGTTAATTTATCTGGCTCTTAATTAATTAATTAATGAGTTATAATTTGTACTTATTGCCAACGTGAATGGAACCTAATGGGTCACACACAATAAGAACATGGTCTTTGGGTTAAATTGTTATTAAGATAAGTATAATGATACTTATGGGGTTAATTTATGTGATAAATTAACTTAAAGGACTTAATTATAAATATTCTAAGTCTTGATGGAAATTAGTTTCCTAAAAGGAATTAAGAAGCTATTTGGTTTCCTTTTGGAATTGGTTTCCTAAAGGAATAGGATTAGCTTAAGGTAAGCTTCCTAAACCTTCTTGGTTTCCAATTGCTCTTGTTTCCTTAAAGACTAGGATACTACATCTATAAATAAGTCCATGCCTTGACTCTTGAAAGATTGATGAAACATAACACAAAATTTAGAGAGAGAAAAATTGAGAGCTTGGTGGCGTTTTTCTCTCCAAGAAAAACGCCACACCTCCATCCCTAATTGTTAGGGTTTCAACTTCTTTCTTCTTCTTGTGTTCTTCATGAATCATTCAAGGGAGCTAGCACTCAAAAGGCAAGGCAAGCAAGCCCAAAGGTTCCTAAAGATCATGTTCGTGTGGATACCGTTGGAGGCTCGACACTTGGAGGGCTTTTCA
Source organism: Mitragyna speciosa (assembly GCA_024721245.1). Taxonomy (NCBI): domain Eukaryota; kingdom Viridiplantae; phylum Streptophyta; class Magnoliopsida; order Gentianales; family Rubiaceae; genus Mitragyna; species Mitragyna speciosa. Next base: position 16,715,120 of record CM045555.1, read on the forward strand.
TGGTAGATCAACACCTTCATCGAATAGGATCTTGCCCTTTGAAGCATAGAAACCTTCTATGCTTGAGGTATTTGTGCTAAACACCCTTTAATCGTATAGATTACATCAAAGAGTTCCATGGCTAAGGTAATAAATTTTTAAATTTTCCGCTGCGTTACTCCCCTTATTACCTTACAATTCCCACCAGCGTTGGACTAGCGGGAAGGCAATAAGGCCACAACTAGTGTTGGACTAGTGTGGTGACGGAATAATAAAACTGATAAAGCATATAAATAAATAAACATATGAAAGCAAATAAACATATAATGACATATTAGAGCACGTAGGAGCACATAACACGTAAACATAATATCTAGATGCAAAAATCCTAAAGAAAATGATAAAAAACAAATAAGAACATAAGCATATAGTAGCACGCATAGCCTAACTATTACACTGGGGGATTTGGATACAATTTTAGGTGGGAGAAAGTAAAAACGACCTCTCTATTACACTTGCTATCTAAATACACAATTTTGCTAAAATGTAACAAATGTAGCCTAACTATTACATTGACTAGCTAAGTACAAAAATATTACACTTTTTGCCAAAATGATAAAATTTGAATTTAAATAATATAAAATAAATAAATACGCTAAAAGCATGTAAACTAAGAAATATTTGAAGAAACATGCATAAAAATCACATAAAGGCACATTGGGGAACATAAATATGAAATTAATGAGAAATAGATATACCTCTTCGAAGATCTGGTACAAATACTTAAGAAAATGAACACACACGTCAATGTATCACGATATAAAGGAGTAAAGCACAAAATATGTAAATATTGGACAAATTGGGGTTAACATGTAAAATTTAGCAACTATAAAACTTTAAGGGGTAAAAATTCGAAGTTCTAATTAATCAAGGGATCATGATGCAAAATAAAGCAAATCAGGGGCAAAACAATAATTCACACAAGTAAGGGGTGAATCCAAAAATTAAGGACCTAATTGAAAGGAAACAGAAATTTGGAGGTCAATCTATAAATTGAGAGGGATTCAATTGCAGAAATTAAAAGATGCTAGGGATTTATTAAAAAAAATAAAAAACTTAAGGACTAAGCGCAAATAGACATCTATCATTACAATAAAGTGACTAAAACAAAATTAGACCACTAATTAACTAACTTAATTCAGTTAATTAACTAATAAGATGATTTAAAAAAATAGAATTAGGACAACGTAATAATAAAATTAAAAAAATTATCTTTGTTTTTCTCTCATTTTTCCTTTCCACGTCTCTCACTCTCTCGCACTCTCTCTCTGTTGCTGTTTTCTTTCTCTATTTTTTCGGTTCTTTTTCTCAATTCATTCTCTATATTCTCTCATTTCTCTCATCTTCTCTTTCTATTTCTCTCTCGCCTGCGCTCTCTTCTTCAGTTAATACCCTCTCTCTCTCTCTCTCTCTCTTGTTCTCACTTCAATCTCCTACTCCCTCTTCACCACTCTCTCTTTCTCACTGTCTCCAGCTCTCTGCTCTCTATCGTTTCTATTTTGTTCGACAACCTTCCCTCTCTCTCTAGTTCTTTTTGTTTTTTTTATCTTTCTAACCACTTCCCCAAATTGTGATTCGGGTTATTTAGCTTCTTCCCACACCCAATTCAAATCCCAACTCCAAAACCATGAACAAATCCACCACAGAAACAAACAATCAAATGAAATTTCAATGATTAAAAAATATATCCAAAATGGAATTGGAAGAGGGCCGAGAGAGAGCTACAACGGTGAGTGGAGGCTATGGGCAATCCGCGTGTTGGGATGGTTTTTTTTTTTTTTTTTGAAGGATTTTGGGCTGTGATTTGATTGTGGATGTTGGTGTTGGTGGTGGAATGATTATGGGTTGTTAACTGAAATTGGGATTAATGGCAATTTGGTGGTGTGACTTTGCCGAAGCTTGCTGGCAATTTCATTATAGTGATGCTATTTGGGCGTTGGATTTAGCAATAGGGAGGCGGTGGTGGAAGTACTGGATATGGGTGGCCTATTCTGTGGTGGTGGTCATGGACTGGATTGATGATAGTGGAGTGTGATTGTGGTTGTTTGATTGTTTTCTTTTGCAGGTAATGGATGGTGATGGAGTGAATTGATTGCAGGTGCTTTTGATTAAACTGGGGCTGATGACAATCGATGGTTTGTAGTTGTTTAGGAAATTGATTGCGGATTTTGGTAGATGTGGGTTGACTGGCGGTCAAGGGTGGATGATTGGGGTTTGATTTGCATCTAATTTAGCATTTTGAGTTATTGGTTACTGATTATGTGTATGTGATGGATTTTGCGTGTGTATGAGTTGCTGAATGTGTATGTGTATGAGTTTGATGGCTGTGAATGATTAATGGCATGGATCTGGTGGTATGGGACTGGACTGTTGGTGGTTTCGTGGTTGAGGTTGGTGAACGAATGGTGGTGATTTTGTGAACTTAGGTAATGGAGACAGTGGAAGGAGGAAGCTAGTGGTTATTCAATGTTTACTGGTTATTGGTCTGGTGCTGGGGTAGTGGTTTTGCTGTGGGTTTTAGTTAGGTTTGGTTGAAGGTGGAGGTGGTTGAAGTAAGAGGATAGAATTAATGGTGATTTTAGGGAGATAAGTAGAAAAATAGGAGAGAACAAAAACCAGAAAATGCATCCTAAACCCATAAACAAAAAAAAAAAAGATAAAAAACCAGAAATAAAACAAATTCAACTAAAATCTCAAATAGATGAATACAAACAATCAAATTCAAATAAGAAAAATTGCAAAGAAAAAAAAAAAAGAATCAAACAAGGACAGAAATTAAGAACTCACCTTTCAAAATTTAGAAACAAATATGATGATGAACAGTGAATATGATGAACAGTAGCCGAGGCCGATGAATAGTAATTGGAAAAATAATAAATGGCTATTGTGTGTTTTTTAGGTGTGAATTGTGTGGTTTGATCTTTAAAGGCATAAAAGTAAAAGACCTTTTGGGGTTTTGGATTTTTTTCTTCCCCTTTTCTGATTTTAATGGGGGGTATTTATAGAGCAAGTTGTTTGGGTCACTAAGAATACTACAAAATTACAAAAATGCCACCAGTAATAAAAATTCTAATCTTATTTAAGAAAAATATTTTTTACCCCAAAAATTAAAAATTAATACAAAGAAATAACAGTAATCTCCAAAATTTTTCAAAAAATTCAAAGTAGATTTCAAAATAAAGGTTAGAGGTTAAAACTGATAAAAAACGTGTTTAGGGTATGAAATGACGATTTTGCCCCTAAACAACAAAAATACACAAAAAATAGCTATTGACCTAAAAAAATTACCAAAAATTAAAAATAAGCTTAAACCCTAGGAAATGCATTTATGACTCAAAAATTGGCAAAAAATGAATTTAAATTGTAAAATAATGATTTTGCCCATGGACAATGAAAATGCACAGAAAAATAGTATTGACCTTGACAAATTATCAAAAATTAAAAATAAGCTTAAAACCCTAGGAAATGCATTTATGACTCAAAAATTTGTAAAAATAAATTTAAACTGTAAAATAACGATTTTGTCCCTAAATGCAGCATTTATAGAAAAAATAGCAATCGTCCTCGAAAAAATCAAGAAAATTTAAAAACATGCTTAAAGAATTAGAAAAATAAATTTGGGACCTAAAATGGGTTAAAATGGTGTTCGCAAGGTGAAATTACCATTTTACCCTTGTGCTGGTAAAATATAAAAAGAATACCAATTAAATCTGGAAAATCACAGAAAAATTTAAAAAAATACGTACAAAAGTAATAATATGAATTTAAAACCTCAAAACTAATGAAAAAATATTTACAGTTGAAACTTACTGTTTTTCCCCTTGAAAACTGATTTTGTTCCCCTTTTTATAAAAAATTAGAACTTGACCCCAAAAAACACAAACATGCCTCCAATGTTTGAAAAATAAATGGTGTGTTAAAATGTGGTGTTTACAGAAGCCACTGCAAGGTTGAGATAGGCACTGGTGATTGAGGAGTTTTTTGGAAGTAGAAAGCAAGAATTAAATGGTTAAAGATGTGTGACAAAAATTCCAAGTACTTTCATGTTGCGGTCAAGCAACGTCAAACAAGATCTATTATTCCCAAGGTGAAAAATGATAAAGGTGTTTGGGTTTCGGAGGAGTAAAAAATTTCAACTGAGGCAGTAAATTCTTTTCTTCTCTTTTTGCAACTAAACCTTTGCAATCAATGGAGAGCTTAGAGAATATTATTCCAAAGTTGATAACAGATCAAGAAAATATTGGTTTAGAGAAGGTTCCAACTTTTGATGAGGTGAAAAATGTGGTATTTGATATGGATGGGGATAGTGCTGCTCGGCTGGATGGTTATACTGTAAGGTAATAAGGGGAGTAACGCAGCGGAAAATTTAAAAATTTATTACCTTAGCCATGGATCTCTTTGATGTAATCTATACGATTAAAGGGTGTTTAGCACAAATACCTCAAGCATAGAAGGTTTCTATGCTTCAAAGGGCAAGATCCTATTCGATGAAGGTGTTGATCTACCATGAAAAGCCCTCCAAGTGTCGAGCCTCCAACGGTATCCGCACGAACATGATTTTTAGGAACCTTTGGGCTTGCTTGCCTTGCCTTTTGAGTGCTAGCTCCCTTGAATTTCATGAAGAACACAAGAAGAAGAAAGAAACCCTAACTATTAGGAAGAAGAGAGGTGGCGTTTTTCTTGGGAAGAGAAACGCCTCACATGCTCTCAACTTTTCTCTCTCTAGATTTTGTGTTATGTTTCATCAATCAATCAAGAGTCAAGGCATGGACTTATTTATAGATGTAGTATCCTAGTCTTTAAGGAAACAAGAGCAATTGGAAACCAAGAAGGTTTAGGAAGCTTGCCTTAAGCTAATCCTATTCCTTTAGGAAACCAATTCCAAAAGGAAATCCAAATAGCTTCTTAATTCCTTTTAGGAAACTAATTTCCATCAAGACTTAGAATATTTATAATTAAGTCCTTTAAGTTAATTTATCACATAAATTAACCCCATAAGTATCTTATACTTATCTTAATAACAATTTAACCCAAAGACCATGTTCTTATTGTGTGTGACCCATTAGGTTCCATTCACGTTGGCAATAAGTACAAATTATAACTCATTAATTAATTAATTAAGAGCCAGATAAATTAACACTTTAATTTATCATTAATTCACTAATTAATTAATTTGCACTTATAGATCATGAGTGGCGTCTAGCAATGCATCATGACCACCCAAGTGAATAGGAAAGTCATATGGTAGACTACACCTATCAATGACAATGTTACCGTGTAATTAATATCCTTTCACCACACTATATCCCAATTAGTATAAGAGTGTAGTGCGCACTCTTTAAATGACTAATTAATGATTTCTTGTTCCCGAAATATAACTTTCCATAAAAGTATAACCTTGAAACTCTTTCAAGTCATACTTTCACTTTTGCGCAAAAGATTCTTTAAGTCATATTTCAACAAGTGGCCAATCCGGGATATACTCTCCTATAATAAGGAGTGGTGAATCCTATATCGATTACTCACTATCCTTCCATGCTTCATACTATGCCCAATCTCTACCAGTATGGGCTACTCTTTTACGAGCACCGAGCAATAGAGTCAAAGCATAGCAATCCACACTCAAGATACTATGGTAATCTCAAGTCTAAGGATCACTTACACCATTGCCATTAAGAGTATAATTCATTAGCACTATGAATATTAACTCTTGGCGGATCAATCCAATGAACTTGTTCTCTAACAAGCATCCACATACCTAGCTTAAGTGTTGTACACCATAGTTGACGAGATCAACTACTACTTACCCTAAGTAGAGGCAAAGTATGTGCTAGTCTTCCCATATTAATGATGTCCAATCTCATTAATACTATGACTAGGGATATTTAAGAATATAACTTTATGTGTAATAAGAGTCTCATCATTGTAACTCTTACAATCTCTTATACACAGTTAATATTCTATGGACTTTATCAAATAAACAAGTAATATTGATAACAAGTATTAAATGACAAAGAAAATGCCACATATATAAGTATAACACGAAATAAGCGTAATAAAAATCCCAAAAACTAACTTGGTTTTAGGGCATACACTAACATATACAAGGAAATTTTTCACATTAGCATGGTATATTATTGGTGAAGATATTTATAATGCAGTGGTGAGTTTTTTCTGTGGGGCGGAGCTTCCAACGTTCATCAAATCCACTTCGATTGTTCTAATTCCAAAGGTTGAGAACCCTAGGGATTTTTCACAATTTAGACCTTATTAGTTTATGCAATATTTTGAATAAGGTCTTCTCATAGATTGTTGGCGGATAGATTGGCTTTGATTTTGCCAAATATTATTTCTCCTAATCAAAGTGGGTTTGTACGGGGCAGGCTTATTTCTGAATAATTATTTGTTAGCTCAAGGAGATACTGTCTAGGATGGAGAAGGCAAATAGGGGTGGGAATGTTGCTATCAAACTCGACATGGCAAAAGCATACTATTGGGTTCAATTGATTTTTTTTAATTAGAGTTTTAAGAGCTTTTGGCTTTGGAGAACGATGGTTGGACATGGTATGGAGGTTAATTTCTAATCCCTTGGTTTTCTGTAATTATTAATGGCTCTCCTTATGGTTTTTCTACGGGATCTAGGGAGCATTCGTCAGGGTGATCCCCTATCACCTGGTTTATTTATTATTGTTGCTAAAGTTCTTTCCAGACTAGTTGAACTAGCTTTTTAGTAATGTTGGCTTTCATGGGTTTTCTCTTCCAAGGAATTGCCCTAAAGTCAATCACTTGGGTTATGCAAATGATATCATTATATTCTCAAGTGGTATGGCTTCATCTTTAAAGCTTGTGATGGGTGCAATTAACAAATATTAGGATTTGTATGGCCAGAAGGTGAATGTTGATAAAAGTTGTGTCATGGTGCATCCAAAGCTATCAACCTCCAGGAAGAGGTGTATTAGGCTTATCACAGGCTTCTTATTTAAAAATTTTCCCGTTAAATATCTTGGTTATCCTCATTTTGTTGGTAGAAGACGTTCACAATATTTTGAGGACATTTGCAATTCGATTATTAGTAGAGTTGCATCATGGAAGAACAGATTACTTTCTATGGGAGGTAAAATTATTTTGATCAAGCACGTCTTGTCCTCCATGCCGGTGTATTTACTTATGGCAACAGACTTGCCCTTGTCAATTCTGAAGTCTTTGGAAGGTATTTCTTCTAACTTCTTATGGGGAGAGGTGGAGGGTAACTTTAAGCATCATTGGATCAAATGGGAAGTTTTATGCGTTCCCCAAGAAGCTGGTGGGGTGGGTTTTAGGGCGCTTAAAGATGTGCATACAGCTTTTTCTATCAAGTTGTGGTGGAGATTCTGGCAAAATGATTCTTTATGGGCTAATTTCATGGAAAGGAAATATTGCAGAAATCTTCATCCTTGTTTGACTAATTATACATAGTCCTCTACCTCTTTATAGAGGAGAATGTTGAAGGTAAGGGATCTGGCTGAGAGGCATATTGGGTGGATTGTTCAAGCTAGAAGGATAAATTTTTTGTTCAATAATTGGTTGGGTACAGGGACTCTTTCAACTACTCTTATTAATGTTTCTGATCACTGTCTCCTAGACTTTTGTAGGCAAGGAAGATGGGACTTGAGAATTCTCTCCCAATGGGTTCCTCAGTCTATTTTTGGCCCTAATTGTGGAGACTCCTCCTCCTAAGGGTTAGGATCCCTGACAAGATGATTTGGCGACCTTCGCAATCAGGTGTCTTTTCTTTAAAGTTTGCATTTCAAATTGCTCACTCACCTGGTGTTCATTCATTCTTCTTTAGTAGAATTTGGCATCCGGGTATTCCCCTGAAGGTATCTTTCTTTAGCCTTCGTTTATTAAAAAATAGACTGCCTCTTGATTCGACGATGTGTAAGTTGGGGGTTCATATTGTTTCTAAATGTTTTTGCTGCGATTTCCCATCAGTTGAAACATTGGATCATATTTTCTGTGAAAGGGAGGCAACTAAAGGGGTATGGTGTTATTTTGGTAGTGTGTTGGGTTTATTTTATAGGGGCTCTTTTGTTAAGGCTTTTATAGCTGCTTGGTGGTTTCATAAGCATAATAATAAATTTTTGGATTATGTTTATCGTGTACTTCCTTTATTGATTTGTTGGAGGTTATGGCTTGCTAGAAATAAGGCTGTGTTTGAGGGAGTTTTGGTGCCATCCGATAGATTGTGTCTTGACACCTTCAGGGAGATGAAGGATTATTTAAGCTTGCAATTTCCAAATTCTCAATTCTTTTCTAGTAATTGGAGGGATCTGCATGCAAAGTTACTTGGGTGGCATGAAGTCTCGCGGTTTAAACCAATTGCATGGCTAAAACCGTATGAGGGTAATCCTGGTTTGGCTGGTGGTGGAGGGGTGTTAAGGAGGTGTAATGATGATTTTTTTGTTGGCTTTTTCGGTTAATTTCGGTAGAGCTAGTTGTAGACACCAAATTTTGACACACCATTTATTTTTAAACATTGGGGGGCATGTTTGCATTTTTGGGCCAAATTTTAATTTTTCAATAATCTGAGGGGCAAATAGTAATTTTATCTATAAACATTTTTCTATCAGCTTTTGGGGGTCTTAAATTCATATTTTTACTTTTTTATGATTTTTCTGGATTTAATTGGTATTCTTTTATATTTTTACCAACACAAGGGCAAACTGGTAATTTCACATCAAGAACACCATTTGGGCTCATTTTAGGTTCCAAATTTATTTTTCTAATTCTTTAAGCATGTTTCTAAATTTTCTTAATTTTTTCGGAGACGATTGCTATTTTTTCTGTAAATACTGCATTTAAGAGCAAAATCGTCATTTTACAGTTTAAATTCACTTTTTCACCAATTTTGAGTCATAAATGCATTTCCTAGGGTTTTAAGCTTATTTTTAATTTTTGGTAATTTTTTAAGGTCAATAGCTATTTTTCTGTGAATTTTCATTACCCAAGGGCAAAATCTACATTTTACAGTTAAAATTCATTTTTTCACCAATTTTGAGTCATAAATGCATTTCCTATGGTTTTAAGCTTACTTTTAATTTTTGGTAATTTTTCAAGGTCAATAGCTATTTTTCTGTGAATTTTCATTGTCTAAGGGCAAAATCGTCATTTTACAGTTAAAATCCATATTTTATCAATTTTTGAGTCATTAATGCATTTCCTAGGGTTTTAAGCTTATTTTTAATTTTGGTAATTTTTTTGAGGTCAATAGTTATTTTTTTTGTATTTTTATTGGCCAGGGGCGAAATTGTCATTTCACACCCTGAGCGTGTTTTTATCAGCTTTAAGCTTTAACTTTTATTTTTGAAATCTATTTTGAATTTTTTGAAAATTTTAGAGATTTTTGTCATTTCCTTGTGTTAATTTTTAATTTTTTGGGTTAAAAAATGTCTTTTTTTAAATAAAATTAGTATTTTTATTAGCAATGGCGTTTTTGTTATTTTGTAGTATTCTTGGTGACCAAGACAACTGACCCTATAAATACCCCCTTCAATCAGCAAAAAACTAGAAGATAAAAAAGAAAAACCCTAAACCACATTCTTATCCAAAGAAAAAAAGATCAAACACACATTTTTTACACCAAAAAGAACACACTTCATTCTCGGTTAGTGTTCATTGTACGGGTCACTGTTCATCTTCAACCTCAAGTTTCATCACTGTTCATCCAATCTCTAGCTTCAAAAGGCAGGTTCTTCCCCTTGTTCTGATTTAGTTTTCTTCCATTTTTTATGTGAATATGATTATTTGGGATTGTAATTGAGTTTTCTTTTAGATTTTGTTCCTAATTTTTTGTTGATTCTGAACTTCTCACTGTTTTGTTTTTCTTGGTTTTCTGTTTTGGTTTTTGGGTTTTGTTCATTTGTTTGGCTTATTTGTTCTTCAGATTTTATCCTCCACCGTTTCTCCTCAATTCTACCACCACCTTCTTCATCTCCTGTCTTCCCCAACACCACCACTCACCATCACAAACAATTCCACCAATTTCACCTTATTAGCCTCCTCAGCTGACCAATTTCTACCAGCACCTCCTCTATCTCCATCGCCTCTCCACCCATCGCAGCCTCCCTCCACCACCAGATTCTCACCAACCTGCCTCAACCAAAATCCATCCCCACAGTCAGTACTTTCTCTAATTCACCACCCAACAATCTGCAAAAGCAATTGTAACCCAAATTCACCACCAAAAGTCCAACCTGATACCAACATAACCGCCTACATCCACCCTTAGCTGGCCCATACAACCCACCTGCAGTTCAACAATCATCAAAGAAAATCAACAGTAAGAAAATCCCTCACATTCACTACAAACAACTACCAGAATTCCACAAATTCACACCAAACCACCCCAACCCCTGTCAATAACATCAAACCTCCACTGGACAGTCACCGTAGACAATCAAACAACCTCCACCGCCATTGTCACGCACTACCATAACCTACAAAGACATTCAAAATCCATCGTCAAGCCTTTGCTCCACTTTTCCACTGTCATTTACCATCACTATCCACCATCACAGCTTCCACGCATAATCACCCCAATCCACAAAATTGATCCAGCAGACAAGCACAATCTTACACGCACACACATTAACAAACTTCACACATTCAGACACGCGCTACACACACTAGCCCCTCATACACATTACACACACATCTTCACACACAGCCAAAATTTTGCTCATACTACACCTACAAAAACACAGATACACACACGGTCACACACAATACATACACAGCCACATACACTTGCACACACATATAGAATCACTCACACACGCACACACAGAATCATACAACACAATCAGATTCCAATACCACATACACATCCCCACAATAACGTCTACCCCGTGATTCCACCACCACAACCAACAAGCTCCACCCGTTGAACATTACCCACACAAATAGCACCACACACATCACCAACAGCCCTTTATTCGATCATAGCGTTCAATCACCCACAGTTTTCAGCTCTATCAGTTTTCCTAACCTCCATCATCAAGCCTTCTCTACCAAATTCCGAGGCAATTGGGGCGTGGTTAGTTAAGTTAAAAAGGAAGGGTTTTGGGGAGGTGATGCTTTTGGGTTGAAGAAATAGAAAGGGTAGAGAGAAGAGAAGGAGAAAGAACCAGAAATAATTGAGAGGGAAAGAACGAGAGAGAAGATGGAAGAAGCAGCGAAGGAGAGAAATAGATCAAGAAAGAGGGAATCGAGAAAACAAAAGAATAAGAATAAGAGAGAGAACTGGAACGAGAGAGAAGAAGAGATTAGAGAACAGGAGGGAGGACTGAAACGAGAGAGGAAGAGAGTTAGAGAAGAGGAGAAGAAAGATCGAGAGAACTAGAAGGAGGAATAGAACAAAGAAGATGGACAACTAGAGAGAAAAGAGAGCAAAGAAAAATTGGGGAGAAAAGAAGGAGAAGAAGAGAGGAAGAGACGAGGGAATTTCAGAGAGAGAGAGAGCTAAAGAGTGCGAGAGAAAGAGAGAGTAGAGGAAAGAAGCAAGAAGAGAGGGAGAAAGAAGAGAGAAATAGAAATCTGAGATGGGAGTTGCAGAAAAGAGAAAAATAAAGAGAAAAAGGAAAAGAGAAAAATAAAGAGAAAAAGGAAAAGAGAAAGGAGAGAAAAGATTATGGACCTAGCTTTGGGGAGAAATCGAGTCGAGTTTTGGGGGATGTGTATTTTTTTATTTTTTTTATTTTTTATGTATTTGTTCCATTTTGGTTACTTGATCAATTGCTAATAATTTATTTTATTTACCTTAATTTGGTTTAATTTTTATCTTTATTTACTTTAATTTGTTTAATTTAGTAGTTAAATTTGTGAATTAATTGATCCAGTTTTAATTGAGTTATTCATTTTAATTTATTTAGTTATTTTTTAATAACTTAATGCTTTAACCCCTCTAAACTAGTTACATATTCATGTTTTAACCCCCTACTCGCTAGGATTTACCGCTTTGTTCCCTCCCAATTTGTTTTAATCTGTATCTTTGCCCCTAAACTTGTGTAAATTGCAATTTTCACCCCTTGATTAATTAGAACTTTCAATTTTACCCTTTAGCCCCTAGGTTTGTTGGAGTTTGTTTTAAAGCCCTTAGTTTAATAGCATTTGTATTTTACTGTCAATTTGTTATTTATTTATTTATATTATGATACATTGATGTGTGTGTTCATTTTTTTAAGTATTGGTACCGGGTCTTCAAGAGATATTCCTATTTTCTCATTAATTCATCTTTATATGCCCCAATGTGCCTTTTATGTGATTTTACGTATGTTTCTTCACATATTTCTTTTTTTTTTTTGGCTAACCCCATAAACGAGGGAGGGCGCCACTCATTATTTTATTAATAAAACCAAGAATTACATGAATAAAGAAGCAAAACTTTAAAATATAAATAAACGAGGAGTACTACTCCCTTACAAAATAAATCTAAGTTAAGCATCATCTAGATTTACATTTTCTAAAAGAAGGAAGGCCAAGTCTATCAATTCTTATGTTTTCTCTAACCATACGTGGAAGCTCCAATTCATTCTGAAAAGTTGTATTTGTTTTTTCCATGCAACCCATCTTAGCTAATTCATCAGCCACTATATTAGTTTCCCTGTAACAATGCTGAAGAGAAATAAAAGCACCATAGAAAGTAAGAACATCATTAACCTTTTTTTGTAAAGCCCATGGACAAGAAACTTTTTTCTGAAGTATTGAAATGAGAATATTCGATTCACACTCCACATGAAACCTTTGGATGCCAAAATGCGAACATAATCTTATACCTTGGAGCAAGGCTTTTAACTCTACCTGACTGCTCGTAGCTTCTCCAAAGAAAGAAGAGAAAGCAAAGATTAACTTCCCAGTAGAATCCCTTAAAACCCCACCCCCTCCACTTTGACTGGGGTTCCCACGAGATGAACCATCAGTATTTAACTTATATTGCTATAAAGGAGGTGGAATCCATCTTACCAAGACAAAAGAAATTGGTTTCTACATGGAGACAATATATTGAATAAAAGAAACCCAATCCATACCAGAAACTTGTACCATAGGGAACTGAAGAGAAAATAAATCAAGAACAAAACTAAGGATGTTCTTCACAAGAGATTGAAAAGAAAGATGTACCCCTTGAAACCGAGCCAAATTCTGCCATTTCCAAAGGTACCAATAAACGGAAATTGGCAAAATTTGCAAAAACAAAACAAAGTATGGGTTGCGAGAACCCTTAAACCACCATGAAGCAAGCATAGACTGAATGGAAGAAGGAACACGAAGGAGCCCACACTCAGTTGAAAAATAACTCCACACATTCTATGCCAAGTCACCTTTAGTAAATATATGCTCAATCAATTCCTCGTGGGAGTTATGGCAACAGAGACATTTAGATGGCCCCTGAATACCAAACTTAAACATGACACTATCAACCGGAAGTTTTTGTCTTAAGAGACGAAGCATAAAGATTGATACCTTATCTGAACACTTGGAATCACCTTTTCTTTCTCTCTCTAAACTTTCTCTTCTCGATTTCCCCCCTTGTTTCTTTTTGAAAATTAGGGTTTCTCATGGAGGCCCTTCAACCTTTGGTTGGAGGGCAACCTAATCTCCCTAATCGGTCCTTTGCTGATGTGGTTATGAACAAATCATTTTCACCTTTGAAGGTTAAGCCAACATCATCTTACAGGAGGAGAAGCCGGCTGTTTCTTTTTCTTCAGACGAAATTCAGAAACTTGCTTCACCTTTTTCCTTTGCTTTGGTTGGGAAATTTTTGCATGGTCACCCTAGTATGGATCAGATCAGGAAGGCAGTTCTCTACTATTGGATTTGTGGGCTCTTATTCGCTTGGTTTGTTGGATCAGCGACATATACTTATCAGATTTCAACAGGAAGTTGATTTCCATCGCTGCTAGATCAAGGGTATTTGGATGGTACATGAGTTCCCCATGAGAGTTTTTAAATGGTCAACCGATTTCAAAATTGATGTTGAATCGAGTCATTTTCCAGTTTGGATTGCACTCAAATCATTGCCAGTGCATTTCTTTGATAAGACGGCATTATTCTCCATTGCAAGTGCAGTTGGCATTCTGCTGAAAATTGATGCAGCTACATCAACTTTGGCTCGTCCAAACATTGCGCGTGTCTGTGTAGATGTAGATTTAAAGCAAGACCTTCCTCATAGGATCTGGATCGCAACAGGTGATAGTGGTTTTTGGCAACCCGTTCTGTATGAAGATCTCCCTGCTTACTGTCAACATTGCTGTAAGCAAGGTCATGACCAATCTCATTGTCGTTTACTTCAAAAGCCAAGTGAAGAACAGGTTAAGCAAACTAAGCAGAACCATGTGAAACAACAATATGTTCCTAAACAACAGTCATTGGAGAACACTGTCAAGCCCATTGATGAAGGAAGTAATAAGGGGGATGGTGAGAAAGAGATGATTCACAAATCTGGTGAAAAATAACCCTCTTTAGAACAGGTGGTTGAAGTAGTTGATGTACTAAGTGAAGGGACTGGAATTCCGAATGTTAGGGTCGAGAATAACACGCATTTGAACATGCTAATCCGAGAATATTTCCTAAGGCTGATTGTCGCATGGAAACTGAGGAACAACCTGGTGATGATGCTCAGATTGGTGAGGAAAAAGAGACGTATGAGTCTCTTCCTGAAGTTGCTGGAAATCTATCCCCGAGACCTATTGCTTCTGGTCATATAGCAGCCTTTCATTCTGAAGCAGGGATTTTAGATACGTCCAGTTATATTCCTCAGGCTGTGAAGGAGACTGTGAAGGGCATAAGAGCGAAATTCCTATCTGATAGGGAATTACGGTCTAGGTCCAAGCAGGTCAGTAATTCTGATGATGTTTTTTCTCAATGATTAACACATTATTTTGGAACATAAGGGGTCTGTCTCGTCCTTCTAATTTCAGACGTTTGTGCAGTTTAATCAAGAAGCATAAGGTGCAATTTCTTATTATATGTGAACCAAAATGTGCTGTGTCTTGTCTCAAAACATTTGTTTTCGTCTCAAGTTTGATGGTGTAATTTGTAATAATCATGGGTCTGTTTGGGTTTTCTTTAAATCTCCTTTTGTCATCAATAAAGTTGGGGAGAGTTCCCAACATCTATCTATATCAATGCAGCACCCACATTTGGCTAGTAGGGTAACTACATCCTTAGTTCATGCTGCTTGTACTCCTGAAGAACGCATGCATTTGTGGGCAGATTTGCTTAGCGACAAACCGAATGGTCCTTGGATAGTAGGGGGTGACTTTAACTGTATTTTAAATGTGCATGAGAAGAAGGGTGGGAGACCTTTTAGATTGGAGGAAGCGAGGGATTTTCTCTCATTTATTTCTGATAGAGAACTTTCTGATACTGGCTTTTCTGGAGCAGTCTTATACCTAGGTGCAATAATAGGAATGGTGCAGCTCGTATATGGAAAAGACTGGATCGATTTCTTGATCAATGATGCAGTGTATGAAATTGATCTGCAAGTTGACATTTCACATCTGGTTCGTGCTCCCTCTGATCATGCACCTTTATTAATTTCTACTAGTGACAAGGATGGATAATAATGCCTAAAGCTTTTCGATTCTATAACATGTGGGTTTCTCATCATGGTTTCCTGGATATGGTTCGAGGATGTTGGCAGCAGGATTTTGAGAGGAATCCATTGATAGTTTTAATGAGTAAACTTAAGAAGCTGAAAGAGGAATTGAGAGTATGGAATAAAAACGTTTTTGGAAATGTGTTTGATAGAGTTAAGAAGGCTGAAGAGGCAGTGGAACAGGCTGATCTTACTGCCCAGCAAACCTCTAATGGTGACACTAGGACAGCTGTTTGCATCGCACAAGATAATCTGAGGCAAGCTTTGATAGATGAGGAGAATTTTTGGAGACAAAAGGCAAGGATGAAATGGTTGGAACAAGGAGATCACAATTCCAAATTTTTTCATGCATGCGTTACTCAAAGAAGGATCAGCTCAGTGACTAATAAGATTAAAGCTGAAAATGGTGAGTGGTTAATTGATAACCAAGATATTGGAGAAGAGGCAGTGAAATATTTCCAACAAGTTTTCTCTAGTCCTTCGATTTCGAACTATGGGGATATCCCTAATGTAATTCCTAAACTCATATCTATGAAGGATAATGATATGCTTCAATGTATCCTTTCTCATGAGGAGATTAAAAGTGTGGTTTTTTATATGGATGGTGATAGTGTCGTGGGTCTTGATGGGTATACAGGCAAGTTTTTTACATCTTGCTGGGATGTTATTTCTGAGGATGTGATTAAAGCAATCAAATGGTTTTTCTGTGGTGGATCCCTACCAAGATACATGACTTCGACTTCTTTGGTGCTTATCCCTAAAAATCAAGCTCTGCAAGATTTCTCTCACTTCAGACCAATTAGTTTGTGTAATTTTTTTAATAAATTATTATCCAAACTATTGGCTAATAGACTTGCAACTGTTTTGCCAAAGCTGATTTCCAGGGAACAAAGTGGATTTGTCAAAAATCGTCTCATCTCAGATAATTTTTTGCTTGCCCAAGAATTAATTTCTGGAATTGGTCACAAAAATAGAGGAGGGAATGTAGTGTTGAAACTGGATATGGCTAAGGCCTATGATAAGGTTTCATGGGTTTTTCTGATACAGGTATTACGTGCTTTTGGATTTGGAGAGTGTTGGATTGACATGGTCTGGCGTTTGATTTCTAATTGTTGGTTTTCTGTATTAATCAATGGTGCTCCGGTTGGTTTCTTCAAGTCTCATAGGGGTTTGAGGCAAGGAGATCCCCTCTCACCTTCTTTGTTTATTCTTTCTGCTGAGATGTTATCTAGGTCTCTCAATCTTCTTAATACATTTCGTAGCTTTAAAGGATTCTATATTCCAAATGGTTGCCCGGCTATTAATCATTTAGCTTATGCAGATGATGTTATGATTTTTTCATCTGCTACTTCTAATTCTTTGAGATTGATTTTGAAGGTGTTGACTCATTATCAGCAGGTCTCTAGACAGGTGATTAATGTACATAAAAGTTGTTTTTTGGTGCATGATAAGATTTCCCGTCAGCGTAAACAATTGATAGCTCAGATAACGGGTTTTTCTAAAGCATCTTTTCCAGTTAAATACCTTGGCTGTCCCCTTGTTCTATGGGCATCGTAAAAAGGTGTTTTTTGCTGATTTATGCCAAAGAATACAACAAAGGGTTTTGACTTGGAAAGCTCGCCTATTATCTTCGGGAGGTAAACTCATTCTCATAAGACATGTTCTTTCTTCTATGCCTTTGCATATATTGTCATCTGTTAGCCCTCCTAAACAGGTCTTTCGTGACATGGAAAGAACTTTTGCTGCCTTTCTATGGAGTTCAACTGATAGGTCCCAAAAATTTAATTGGATCAAATGGGGGGATCTTTGTAAGCCTGGAGAAGGAAGGTGGAGTGGGGTTGAGATCATTGGAAGATATTTATCAGGCTTTCTCCATTAAGCTATGGTGGAGATTCCGACAAGGTGAATCCTTATGGGCAGAATCTTTTGATGGCTAAATATTGCAAAAAGAAACACCCAAATGAGGTAGAACTAAAGGCAACAGACTCAAATACTTGGAAAAGAATGTTGTTGTTTCGAGAATTCGTGGAATCACACACTCAGTTTTTAGTTAAAAATGGAGGGTGTAATTTTTGGTGGGATAACTGGATTGGAGATGGACTTCTAGCACACCAGGTTGTTGCTCTAGGGAATCATGCTGTTAGTGATTTTGTTTCTCACGGCTTCATGGGACTCACAAAAACTTCATGAGATGTTACCTCAACAACTTGTTCAAAAAGTGCTAATGAAGAAGCCCCCAACATCTTCTCTTTCGGATACTATGGTTTGGAAATTAACACATCATGGTAAATTTTCTCTTTCTTCTGCTTTCATGCATGCAAGGAGAACTGCCCCGATGTCTTTTATGTCTTCCATGATTTGGCATAAATGTTTACCATAGAAAATATCCTTTTTTATGCTTCGCTTGTTGAAGATGAGGTTACCAATATTCCCAATTCTCTATAATTTTGGTGTTATGGACCATCGAAATGCTTTTGTTGTGCACGATCGCAGGTTGAGTCCATTGATCACCTTTTTGCTAATGGTGGTTTAGCCCTGTTATATTTGGATGAGGTTTGCCTCTGTTTGTGGTATACGGTCTCCAGGATCTTTTATTCGAACTATTTCGGTAGATTGGTGGTTTGGATATAAGCACAATAAATTCTTAGGTTTTATTTTTCGCATTTTGCCTTCTTTGGTGTGCTGGTTTTTATGGAAAGCTAGAAATTTGGCATTTTTTGAAGATGTGCTTACTCCAGCAGAGACAATTGTGTTTTGGATTTTTGATGATTTGAGGAACTTATTCTCTATACAATTTGGTTTCTATCTGCATCAAATTCCAACTTCATGGGATGTTTTTTATAGTTGGGTTTTGAAGCTTTCAAAACGACCAAGGGTCATTTTCACTCACTGGAATAGACCACCTAGTGGAGAATTAAAGCTTAATACAGATGGTTGTTCCAAGGGGAATCCAGGAGTAGGTGGAGGTGGAGGTGTCCTTAGGGATGATCGTGGTAATTTGATTTTTGCTTTTGCTTGTCATTTTCATCATGTTACGAGTTTGCAAGCTGAGGTAACAGCTTTATTAACTGGGGTTAAACTATGTTTGGAAATAGGCTTTGGTAAGTTTCATGTGCAAACTGATTCCTTGTTGTTAGTAAACATTCTCTCTAGGAAGTTTGCTTGTCCATGGTCCATTGCTGAAAGTTTGGATATGTTGTTTGAATGTTCGAATGCTTTTCTTTCAATTTCTCATTGTTTTCGAGAAGCTAATAAATTGGCAGATATTTTATCAAATGAAGGATGCTCGACTAGATCGTTGATTATTTATAACATAGAGCTAGAGTTGCCAAAACTTGCTAAGGGAGAATTGCGGATTGATAGAGTAGGTTTTTCTTCTATTAGAATTGGTTAGGATTTTACTTTTATTCATAGTGTGATGTAAAAGGAGTAGTACTCCTCATTTATGCCTTTCTATTGTAATAACGAGGTAAGGTTTGGTCCCCCTCAGGTTTTTTATGATTAATAAAATCTAGGAGTGGCGCCCTCCCCTGTATACAGGGTTAGCCAAAAAAAAAAAAAAAATTGATACCTTAACTGGAATGCGTGAATGCCAAATTCTTTCATGGATGAAAGATGAACAGCCTTGACTGCCTGACCAAGTCAAAAGCAGAAGAAACTGAGAATTTTCCAGAAGAAGCAAGAGTCCAAATACATCCCTTTACCAATTCATTTTTAACCTGCCAAAGTATATATTTTTTCACCTCATTTCTCACCCTAACCATACGTTTCCAAATGAGGGAAGATGAAGGCCTTATTGGAACGAGATAAGGGTTTCTCCCAAAATAATATTTTGACCTCATAAATTTAGCCCATAATGAATGGGTAGTACGGAACATCCACCATAGTTTGACTGAAAATGCCAAGAATACATCTTTCAATGCACAAACCCCAAGACCTCCTTCAACTGTCGGATAACAGAGATCATTCCACCGCAGCCAATGATGTTTATTTCTTTTCTCAAACTATCCCTAGAAATAATCTGCAATCACCTTCTCAATTCTCTGAAAGATGCTCTGAGTAGGAGTAGAAGTTGCTTAAATGTGAATTGGAATAAATGACAAAACATGCTTAATAAGTATCAATTTTCCACCACTAGACAGAAGGCAGTTATGCAATAATAAAATTCTAGAGATGATTGATTGACACAAATCAGCAAAATAGATGGTCTTTCGGACCCCATAATATAAAGGACAACCTAGGTACTTTATTGGAAAAGACCTACCAGAAAAGCCAGTTAACCGCTATATAAGTAACCTCTTTTGTAAAGACACTCAATCATGAGTCAAGTAGCAACTCTTCTGTGAGTTGATTTTCTATCAAGAAACGTATTGATACTCCTCTAATACTTGCATGAAACACTTCAAAGTGGAAGTAGAAGAATTCCAAAAGATTAGAATATCATCGGCATATGCCAAATTAGACACCAGAGGGCAAGAACGGGGAACCTTAAATGCCAAGTGAGAACGAGCAGCCACCATATTATTTAAGGTGTGTGTGAGAACCTCAGCTCCAATGACAAATAAAGAGCGAGAAATAGGGTCCCCTTGCTGTAAACCTCGTGTTGATTTGAAAAAACCAAAACTTGAACCATTTATGATCACAGAAAACCACGAATTAGAAATTAACCTCCAAATCATATCAATAAAATGTTCAGAAAATTCAAAGGCCCTAAGAACCCTTGTTAAAAAGAGCCATGAAACTCTGTCATAGGCTTTCGCCATATCAAGTTTGAAAGCCACATTTCCACCTCTACTTTTCTGACCTATCCCATGAATCATCTCTTGAGCATGCATGAAGTTCTCCGATATCAGTCTACCACGAACAAAACCACATTGGTTAGGGGAAATAATCTTAGATAAAATACCAGCTAGTCTTTCAGAAAGAATGTGGGAGAAAATTTTGTTGATAAAATTGCACACACTTATTGGCTTGAACTGGGAGAAATCCTGCGGACTGTTGGTCTTAGGAATCAATACAATAGATGTAGCAGACACTGTCTTAGGCAACTCAGCACCACAGAAGAAACTGAGAATAGCACTATAAACATCCTAGCCAACGACCTCCCAAGATGATGTGAAGAACTTACTAGAGAAACCATCTAGCCCAGCAGCACTATCACCATCCATTGAAAAAATAATTTTACGTGCTTTATCATAAGAGGGAAATTCATGCAACAACTGATTATCATCTTCAAAGACCAGTTTTGAGATCACCTAAAGCATGTTATATGATGAAGAGGTTTCTTCAGCAGAAAAAAGAGAACGAAAGAAATCCACTGCTTCGTTCCCAATATCGATCTCCGAGCTCATCCATTGTCCATCCCTATTCTTATTACGATGAATCACAGCCTGTGAATGTCATTGCTTTACCACATTATGAAAAAATCTAGTATTTCTATCCCCTTCTTGAAGCCACTTAACCCTTGCCTTTTGCCTCCAATATTGCTCTTCTAAGAACAAATTATGCTGCAATGTACATTTGGCCTGATCCAGTGCTGCATGTGCCTCCAAAGAATTGTCAGACTCCAACCGTGATTCAGCAGAGGCAAGTGCTTTCTCTGCCTCTCCAACATTATGGAAGAAATTGTCGAACATGGATTTGTTCCATTGTTTCAATGCACCTTTGAGACGCCTCAATTTAGCACAAAGAACCTGTATAGGGCTGCCATCAAGAGGAACCTGCCATGAAGTCTTAACCATATCCAAAAATCCCTCGTGACTTGGTTAAACATTGAGGAATCTAAAAGGCTTGGTTTTATTATCCAAATGAGTAGCGGAAGAGATCAATAGTGGAGCATGATCTGAGGGAGCTCTAGGTAAATGCGTAACCGAGAGACAAAGTTCCTCAGCACAAGCAACATTCATCAACATCCTATCCAAACGTTTCCAAATACGCATTCTACCATGCCAGTTGTTGCACCACGTATAATTTGAGCCTGAATAACCTGCGTCAAATAGACTACCAACAGATAAAAAAGATAGAAAGTCAGTAGCTTCTGGGGGGTTAAAA
Source organism: Mitragyna speciosa (assembly GCA_024721245.1). NCBI lineage: Eukaryota > Viridiplantae > Streptophyta > Magnoliopsida > Gentianales > Rubiaceae > Mitragyna > Mitragyna speciosa. Next base: position 16,736,844 of record CM045555.1, read on the forward strand.
GGCCTCCCTCCATGCTTTTTAGCAGAATCAGCAACAAGATTGAAATCTCCACACATAAGCCATGGACCAGAAGAAGGCATGTCTTGCAAAAATGAAGACAATAGTTCCTTCCTCTCAGCCTCCAAACATTTTGCATGAACAATCGACAAAGTATACTCAAAAGAAAGTTGCTGGTGACCCACAAGGAGAGTTATATGTTGCTCACTTTGACCCACAAAAGAGCTTTTAAAAGGAGAATTGTCAAAAATCCATAAAGTACCCTCATCATTTGTGATAGCTAAATCAAAACACAACTTAGTCTTATAGACATCTAACATACTTTTGTTTCTTTTGGGTTCACAAATCATCATAAATTCGATGTTATTAATCTGAACCAAACGTTTTAACCGTCTAAAATTCTGAGGTTTAGAGATACCTCTTATATTCCAAAACATGGACTGAATCATTGAGACAATGGAAGAGAAGTAAGTGAGGATTTTACCAAAGATCTTAGCTTCCTATCCGAAGGGAACTTCGCCCGAAGACCTGTGAAAACTCTCTGTTCCTATTGCTGCAACTCACTTGAAAACACCACCATTGATTCAAGATTACTAGTAGCTGAGACTACTTCAACTTCTGGGACCTTAAATGTCACCTTTCGAGGGGAAAGATTCCTAGCTGAAGATGGCAATTCAATGTCATCAAACTACATAGGCATAAGCTGCAGCAAATTTGGCTCAAAATCATTAACCTCCACACAAGCTAAAGGAGCATTCTGAGGATCAATTTGTGTCTGGTTCAGATCATCAGCAATAGGTAAATTTATTACATCTGGAATTTCTTTTTCACCCTCCTGTATAATGCTTGAACTTACTTTTCGTTGAACAGAGGAAATGTTGTCTTTTTCAACTTCCTCTTTATCAGTTTTGGAGAGATATTCCTCTTGATCACAGCGAGATATTGTCTCGTTCTTGTTGTCTGCAGGTGAAGCATTCGAAATGCACACAGGCTCCTTTTGTTTTGGCACCCATGCCTGTTTCTGAGTATCCAAAGTCTGGTGATGTTTCACCTCACCCACTGTTTCATGATGCAGTGATCTGCATGCTTCTTTTGCATGTCCCAACTTCCCACATTGCATACAATAATTTGGAACATTTTCAAATTCAATTTTCTGCCAAAAGCCACAAGAACCATTGTTAATCCAAACTTTCTCTAGAAAAGGTTTCATTAGATTAATTTCCACACAAATTCTAGCCACACTTGGCCTTGCAAGATTGACCGTGGAAGAATCCATACGCAGCGAATTACCGACCAACCGAACAATGGAAAAAAGAGGCCCCTTTCCAAACAAATGAATAGGAAGATGAGGGAGACGAACCCAAATAGGAACCATAGATGATTCAGATTCAACAGAGAATGAAGGGGTCCATTTAAATACACGCATGATGCATCCCTAGAAGTTCCAAATACCCCGTAGCCAACATCTGTGAAAGTCATCCTCAAGATCAAACCTTATCAGAATATGGCAATGATCCAAAAGGCCTATAGAAAAAGGACCTTTAAACCCAATGGAATTAAAATCTTTTCAAACAGTTTCCATCGCAGGGCGCCCCTTAGAAAATTTCCCAACTAGCAAAAATTTGAAAGGAGCTACTAAGTGTTGCACTTCTTCATCAAAAAAGGCGATAGCAGGTAATCCACGGTAAAGTTGAGGAGGGTTAATCACTGGAGATATTGTTTCAATAGAATTCCCCGCAACGATATCAACAAAGGATCGCTTAGTAGGAGAAGGATGAGAGGGAGGAGGACGAATGTCTTGGAGGGTTTCTGATGATAGCGTCACCATGCAAAACCCACCAAGATTGAAACTGAAGAAATCAAAAGGATGGAGATGATGGATAGCAGCGCACGGCAAAACACTGGACGCCACCATCAAACGGTGGAGCTAGAAAGTTCAAAATTCAAACGGCCATGAAACTAGGAAGAAGAAAGAGAGAGTGTTTAAAAAAGTCTATCCACACATTCCGTCTTATTTTACATGTTTTTCTACGTATTTATTTATTTTATGTCATTTAATTTCAAATTTTATTATTTTTGCAAAAGGTGTGATATTTTTTGTATTTAGCTAGTCAATGTAATAGTTAGGCCACATTTCATATAGTTTAGCAAAATTGAATATTTAGATAGATAAATGTAATAGATAGGTCATTTTTATTTTTCCCCCTTTCAAAATTGTAACTTAATTCCCCAGTGTAATAGTTAGAGTTTATTTGTTTTTGCGTGCTTGTGTGCTTATATGTTTTACCGCTTTCTTTAGGGTTTTGCATCTAGATATCATGCTTACATGTTATGTGCTCCTATGTGATTTTATATCTCTTTTTATGTTTATTTGCTTTCGATTTAAGTTTTACTATTTTAATTCATGTTTTATCAGTTTTGTTATTCCGTCACCACACTAGTCCAACGCTAGTTGTGGTTTTCTCGCTTCCCCTCTAGTCCAACACTAGTGGTAATCCCTAGAAAGGGCTAGTCCAATGCTGGACCCTTAGGACATTTTAGTGTTAGGTGCACTCGTGCGCATTTCACATCCCACTTCACACATTTTTAGTTTTTCGTCCATTTTGCATGATTTTTATTATTATTATTACTATTATTTATTTATTTTTGACACATTTTCAAATGCATGACATCTAGGTTGCATCTCACTTAGAATTTAGGCCATTTTGTGTGATTCGACTAGAAATAGTCATCTACTCACGTGGAAAGCAGGTGGCGTACAAGCCGTTCCTCCCCTCCGTGAATAGAAATATTCAGTCATGAAATATTAGTCCCCCGTACCCGTCATGTTACATACCCATTTTCTTTCTTCACTTACTATATATTATTATTATTTTCTTTTCATTTTACATCACATTTTGCATAGACACTTCTGACTCCCTCGAGGTCTCGACTCGGGTTTCGCAATTAATGCGATAATTTCGACCCAGCCTCGACGGGACATTTCGACCCTCCCGATATTCACATTTAGACTTAGGATTTGCATTCATTTAGATACATCCAAATGCGATAGAATTTATGGTTAATTTAGGAAATTTTTATTAAACCTCGCAACTAGCCCCGGCTAGGTAGAAAGGGTGCCTTAGGCGCAAGCTTTTGCCTTCCCTTTCTTCAAATGTGACTCCCGGACCTTTTTCTCTCGTTTTTCGTAGACCAGAGTCAGAAAATGATTTTAAATGATTTGTTTAAATTTATTTTGTTTAAATGATTTTTTTCGGGTGACTTGGTACACCCAACTCAATACCAAGTGGCGATTCCATTTTTGTTTAAATAAAATAAAACTCTTTTTCAAAATTAGTTGGCCAAAACTGTTGCATTTTTAGTCCCGACCTTCTTTTATTTTTCAAAATACCATTTTTCCTAAATAAACACTTTTTCAATAAAAACTCGATTTTTCTCACACACGCACAGTTTTTTTTAAAAAACTTTCTTTTCAAAAGGGTCACTAGACCGGACTGTCTCTTCGAGACACAACAGTCAACGACCCCACCGTACTTTACAACTTTTAGGACGCAACAGAATTTTGGCGACTCCACTGGGGATCACTAGTGAGTCCGAGCACTAGGCTTAATCACCTTTTTCCTTATTTAACCCTTTTATTCTATCCCGTTTGGCTGTTAAGATTGCATTTTTCTTTTCTAGGCTTTTTAGGTTTTCTCTTTTGCATCTCACACACTCCTCATCTCTCCAGTTGCTTATGTGATGTATGTTTTATTTACTTTTGCTTTATTCCGACCGCGTTCGCATTTGGGAAGGGGATCAGTCACTCTTAGAGCCCACGCGTGTTAATATTACATTCCCTCCTCTCATAAGGAGCACTCCATACGTGCATTCGATATTTTTTTATCCTTTTCCTCTTTTTGGTGGTTGCCGTCCACCCATCCCTTTAGGAACTAAGACCGATTTGCCTAGACATGCGGTCATCGCATTCGTGCATGTAGCGGTGTTTAGGGGATCACTCGAGCCACCGACCAAGGGCTTTAGGATTTATGACCCTTACCCTTAGGTTTGAAGGCTTGGAAACCGACAGTCTAATCGAGTCTAGATGCATAAGTGAGTCCAACCTCATGCATCCATGTAGAATAACCTAGGGTAGAGTCAGCCTTACCCTATCAGGTACATCAGGCTACGAGAGGAGGGGATTCACCCCCTTTCTTTTCCCTATTTTACTATTTATTATTTGTTTCGCCAATATGTTATGTAGTTATTTGTTGAAACTAATGTGCTCTTTCTTATTCTTTGATTGCATTCGCAACTATAGAATAAAGAGCTCTGGCATGGTGCTCTCATAAGAAGCCAACTCTCTTTTGGCACGTTTAAATTTCGTTTTCATAATTAACTTTCCTCGAGAAAGATGGATTATAAACAAAATACCCAAGGGTCAAGTCATTGTAAATTTTGTAAAAGTCCCTGAAAATCTAATTTTTCAATTTATATATTTTTTAATAAGATGATGTAATTTCAAATCTTTTTCAAAGTTTACTCATTCTTGTTGTACTTGTCAATTTTATCTGAACTAAATTTTCTTCAAGTCAATAAATGCACCCAGGTGGTCAAATTTATTTTGCACAGCTTACGTTTATCATTTTTTTTTTTAAAAAAATTTGATACGTCATTTTTGCCATATCCCTCACCCTCCCGTCCCACATTACACAAAAATAATTTCATAAATTGACATTTTGACTTGTAAAGTCATGATTTTTTTATTTCTTTCAATATTGTGTCTCGTAACTTTTTGGAGGTTCAATTTTTCAATCAAATATTTTTGGAACTAATAATTTACTTTTGTACAAGTTTATGGTCTGTCTTTCTCGAAGAAATTTTGCATCATTGTTAGATAATAAAAAAAATCTTGAGGACATTTCCTAAATTTGACATTTTCGCATATTTTAACTTGCTTTAATAAATTGGCATTATGCATTGAACCTTAGAGGGAATGCCATTTCGAAAATCTCATGATAAGGAAAGCCGCCCTTTGGTCTTGCGTACATAACCCTAAAAAGACATGCACGTTTATATTTTCAATATTATCCTGGACGAGTGAGACCCTAAGGTAAGGTAGTCTGATAATAACTTTCGTTGTAGTCAGAATGGGTAGCCTGTGCAAAATCAACAAATCAAAATGAGATCTCCCAACTACTCAGAAATTGGAGAAACGCCATGCATCCTTCGAAACAAAATCTAGTATCACAATACTTAGGACATCTAGGCATATTTGATCAATGTAGAGCCTAATGAAGCCATTATTAATGCTCTAGTGCAAGTTTGGGGCCTCGACCATTCAGTGTTTAAGTTTGGCGACTACGAGATGATGATCACATTGAAGAAATAGCCGAATGTTTAGGGCTTTCACTTGATGATAAGGGTCTGATATTTTCAACTATGAGCGACAAAAGAGAACTCAATAAATTCACAAGGGTTGAGAGAATCAGTGTTAGCTGAACCAGCACAAGCAAACTCAATAGAAATCAAACATTTGTATCATTATTTTGGTTCAAGAGGATGTTTCGCCGCACAACAAAAGGACTTCTTTATCAACACTGAAGATGCATGGTTTCAAAGATGGATTTGAGTCTATGGTTACGTGCTAGCTAGGATTTTTCTCTTTCCAAGGCCAAATGACAAGGTGAACATAAGGATCAGTGAAGATGATATCTGAGCTTTTTCATGGGGTCGACGGACGAGATCTCACCATAGTTTCCAACCATCATTGCAGACATCTTTGTTGCATGCACCTAAATGCAAGATGAAGCCCGGTTTCTTTTATGGTCTTAGCATTATACTTCAAGTTCGGGCCATGGAACACCTTTGTCGAAGATCAATGATAGGGTCAGGACTTGTTATAAAGGATGTGAATTGGGTTCAATCTCACAACAGAAGGCTTGATCAAGAGAATCAACCCTAAAGAGGTCAAGGGATACTTGGAGCTTTTTAGTACATTAAGTAAGGAAAAGATCTGCCTGGGTTTTGGATTGGACTGAGTGTCATAAACTGGTGTTACAATGCTTTCAGAAAAAATTTATTCCACTATTAGGCATCAACAAGGATCGCATCCTTACATATCTCAAAGAATCCTCCGCCAATTTGGGCGCATCCAGGGAATTCTCCCAGAACTGCAAATTGAAGATTTTCATGTTATTTTTCAACATAGGATTTGTCCTGAGAATATTTTGAAAAAGTCAGAAATCGCAGACGCATGGGGAAGTTGTTACACAGATCAAAATATCTCCTTTGATCCGAAGAACAAAGGCACTCCTAGGACTACTCTGCAATATGACGAGTGGCTTAGGAATCAGAGTCATCCAAAGGAGCAAATCATAATTGACCCCGTTAAGGAAATTAGTTGGTTGAAAGTACTGTTGAAAATGAAAGATCGCGAAATAATACAAGGAAAGCAGAATTCCGAGAAGAACAAGGAGGGATATGAATCTGTTAAGCAACTTTATACAGAAGCGAAACAGGAACTGCGAGAAAAGAAAAGAAAATGCTTGAAGCTGAAAGAAGACATCAATCACACGATGAACAGGTACTCTTGGGAGTCAGACCGCAGCAAAGCTCAACGCTTGGAAGACCAGTTGAAGAAAGTTTTAGAATGTGTAGATGAGTTGACAGAATGATGTACTCTCTTGTATTGGGTTGGCAATGAAAATAGTGAAGTGTTTCTCTTTTAATGCTCAAGTTGTATGAAAGTTGACTCAAGAAATCAAAAGGCTGTTTCTTTGGAAGATAAAATTCATCCTGTTCAGATATTGAAAGGGTCTCACCCTAAAGGATTACATTTCATGTTAGGCCTACCCTTGGCATAATACGGGCTCCCCCTTAGGACATGCATTGAAATTATTTATATACTTACTAATTTCAGTATTTTTCTTTTCTTTTTTGAAACAATAAATTTTGACAGTACCAATAATGAAAGGACGGCTGAATCAGTTTCCTCTCCAATATGTATTTTAGGTACTTTGAATCATAACTTCTTTTCATAAAAGTCCCATTCAAACGCAGTCCCATACCCGCCAATTGAAAAGTTGTATAAACATGACTTCCAATCCAGATATTTCAGAAAGAACGACTTCAAGCAGTGTCAGTGGATTTCTCTATACTAGGGGCTCAATTGAGTGAAGTATTGGGGCAAATTTAAGGATTTGAGTGTAGAAATGGCATCACAGAGGTGTGTCATTGACCAACTAGTTGCAAACAGCAGTGGTGGTGCCCGGAACAATCCAGTGTCCGATAGTTGACCATTCCCTGAACAGGTTAACCAATTGCCTTTTGCGTCTAATGTGTAAACCAGCTTCCTCCCACCTTTGACCAAGTCCGATTGAAGGACCCTCTGCTCACATCAATCCTAGACCTGCTGCCTGTGCGCCCAAACTTTGTTCAAATGAATCCTACCCAACTATTCCACTTCCTAGTCCTCACCCACAAATCAACCCAAATATCCCACCTAATTTTCAGGCACCTCACAATCACAGCAGTAGAACCTTTTGTGTGGGATGTCGCCTCTCAGGGAAGGCCGGCTATAGATGAAATTGCGACACCTTGTGGACAAGGAACTTGCTTAAGAGGTTGGATCAGTTTGAGGAGTTTATGAAGAAAAATCAAGGGTTGAACAAGTATAGCGGATTGGGTTACAATGATTTTTATCTCTTTCCAGATGTTCAATTACCATTGGGTTTTAAGGCTCCCAAATTTACTAAGTATGATAGAACTGGCAATCTCAAGACGCATCTCAAGATGTTTGCTAACAAGTTTAGCAAACTAGTCAATGATGAAAATTTACTCATGCGCTTATTCCCTGAGAGTTTAGAAAGAGATGTGTTGGATTGGTATTCCAATCTAAAATCTCAAGAAATCAGAACTTGGTTGGACTTGTCAACAGCCTTTGTGAAGCAATATGAATTTAATTACGAATTGGCACCAACACGAACTACCCTGGAGAGTACTAAGAGGAAACCTTCGGAGGATCATAAGACATATGCCAAGCATTGGAGAAAGCTGGCCGCTTAAGTAGAGCCTCCCATGAATGAGGAAAAAATCGTTCGTACTTTCATTAAAGCTCATGATCCGCCATATTTTTAGGTAATCTTTCGCATGACTGGAAGTTCATTTGCAGCCATCATCAACAAGTTTGAAGAGTACGATGAGTTCGTCAAGGCAGGCAAAATCGTCAACGTGACAGTTTTGAAACTACAATTGGAGACACTACAAAATCAGAATCAAAACAACAATGGAAAGAAGGCCCAATTCAAGAAGAAAGAAGGAGAAGCTGCCTTTATTCAGGATCAAGGCTCATCATTCAGCCTAGAACCCAGAACTATTCTTCATACACGATTTCTTACCTACAACATTCCAACTCTCAGCCCATTTACCACACCAACACCCAGCCTCATACCCAACATATGTTCCAAAATCCTCGACCAGTATTCCAAAATAACTCTTGACCACACATGCAAATCTGCCTAAGGCCTACTTACCCTAATAACTATGCTCCACCCAATTAATTTCAAAATACTACTGGTCCAGCAAACCCACCACAAAAATGGCCTAGGACCTTCACTCCCCTTGGTCGTCTCCTTGATCAGATATATGAACAGTTGAGAGCAGCAGGTAAAATCGGCACAATTCCTCAGAAAACCTTTCCCAATGGGTTGCCTCGTGACTATGATCATCAGACCATCTGTGCTTATCATTCGGGGAGTCAAGAGCATCCTACAGCTAATTTTTGGGCTTTAAAGCATAAAATTCAAGACATGATTGATGATAGAAATATTGTGTTGAGGAGAGGAAGAGGACAAGCTCCAAATGTTGATAACAATCCTTTGCCGTAGCATGGGCCAACTATTGGGATGATAACCTTGGATGAAGAATTCACTGATCCTACGGAGTTGACAGTCTCAATTGAAGAAATGGTGGGAGTTACCGAAGCTAATTACAGGCGAGCTAGAATGGTACTATTTGGGAAAGAATTCATGAACTAGCATATGGAAGATATTTTTGCAAGGAGAGTAGAATCACCGATAATCCAACCAAACAAGCTAGCTGTTTTGGACAAAATGTTGTCGACCCCCAGTTCTTCAAATTAACCATTTGTTTTGGATGTTCAACCGTTCGAATTAGAAGTTCTAGAATCAGAAATTATTGATTTGCCAGAACAATTACCAATTAACGATTTACAACAAGTGCCGTGGAATTATGAAGACAGTGAATTTAATGATGACATTTCTGCAGTAATGAGGTCGGGAAGAATAATTGCTGAACTGGAAGTTGTTGTCCCGGCTAAAGGAAAGGAGAGCACGTTGCCCCCCAAACCACCAGTTAGCGAAAAGAAAATTGAAGAATTTTTGAAGATCTTGAAAAAAAGTGAGTACAAGGTGATAGAACAGTTGCGCCACATGCCGGCACAGATTTCAATTCTTAACCTCTTGTTGACTTTTGAAATGCACTGAGATGCCCTTTTGAAAGTCCTTAACGAATCTCATGTTCCCGAGGACATTCCTACTGAAAAGTTAGCAGGAATAGTGGGAAATATCTTGGCATCCAATCAGATTACTTTCTCTGAAAATAAATTGACTTCTGAAAGAAAGAGACATAACAAGGCTTTGTATATATCGGTGAGATGTAATGGGAAGCACTTGCCTTGGGTTCTGATCGACAAGGGATCCTTGAATATCTGTCCGTAGAGTACGTTACAGAAGTTGGGGTATCTGTTATCATAGGTTCGCCAATCTCTGACCATTGTGAAAGGGTTTGATGGCTCAAAGAGAGAGACCATGGGCGAGATTAATCTAGTACTCGAAATGGGTCCTGCCCAGTATTAAGTTACTTGCCAGGTCATGAAATTTTCAGGAATATACAATGTGTTGTTGGAGCGACCATGGATTCATTTTTCGGGATCAACACCGTCATCCCTACATCAGATGGTGAAATTCATCATGGATGACAAAAAAATTATCGTGTTCGCTAAAGATGATTGCACTATGATGATGAATCGCAAATCTTCTGGGAATGCAAAAGATAAGTCACCACTTGATCAAGGATTTCGCGCTACTGATATTGTGTCTATTAATTGGATTCCTAAAGGAAAGTCCCCTGTTGAGCCATTGCTGCTAAGCGCTAGTATTATGATTGCCAAGGAATTGATTAGGGTAGATTATCAGTCGGAAAAGGGCATTGGAAAATTGTTACAAGGAATCATGGAGTCTATTCAGTTGATTGAGTAGAAAGATACCCTTGGGCTTGGTTTTCACCAAACAGGTAAAGATGTAAAGGAAATGAAAGAAAAGAAGAAAGCTGAAAAGGAAGGAAAATAGGTTCCGCTTTATATCCCTCCACTGTATCACAGTTTCTCGAAGTCATCCGGTTTGTTATTTCTGAAAACAGCTATGAGGAAGAGAATGTCGAGGAAGGGATGAGCCACCTTTTCATTGGAATGACTGGTGTAGAGGAAGCATTTGATACTGTTGGTTTTGAAGTGTTAGTGTATGCCCTAAAACTAAGTTAGTTTTTGAGATTTTTGTTACGCTTATTTCGTGTTATACTTATATATGTGGCATTTTCTTTGTCATTTAATACTTGTTATTAATATTACTTGTTTATTTGATAAAGTCCATAGAATATTAACTGTGTATAAGAGATTGTAAGAGTTACAATGATGAGACTCTTATTACACATTAAGTTATATTCTTAAATATCCCTAGTCGTAGTATTAATGAGATTGGACATCATTAATATGGGAAGACTAGCACATACTTTGCCTCTACTTATGGTAAGTAGTAGTTGATCTCGTCAATTATGGCGTGTGACACCTAAGCTGGTATGTGGATGCTTGTTAGAGAACAAGTTCATTGGATTGATCTGCCAAGAGTTACTATTCATAGTGCTATTGAATTATACTCTTAATGGCAATGGTGTAAGTGATCCTTAGACTTGAGATTACCATAGTATCTTGAGTGTGGATTGCTATGCTTTGACTCTATTGCTCGGTGCTCGTAAAAGAGTAGCCCATACGGTAGAGATTGGGCATAGTATGAAGCATGGAAGGATAGTGAGTAATCGATATAGAATTCACCACTCCTTATTATAGGAGAGTATATCCCGGATTGGCCACTTGTTGAAATATGACTTAAAGAATCTTTTGCGCAAAAGTGAAAGTATGACTTGAAAGAGTTTCAAGGTTATACTTTTATGGAAAGTTATATTTCGGGAACAAGAAAATTGTTAATTAGTCATTTAAAGAGTGCACACTACACTCTTATACTAATTGGGATATAGTGTGGTGAAAGGATATTAATTACACGGTAACATTGTCATTGATAGGTGTAGTCTACCATATGACTTTCCTATTCACTTGGGTGGTCATGATGCATTGCTAGACGCCACTCATGATCTATAAGTGCAAATTAATTAATTAGTGAATTAATGATAAATTAAAGTGTTAATTTATCTGGCTCTTAATTAATTAATTAATGAGTTATAATTTGTACTTATTGCTAACGTGAATGGAACCTAATGGGTCACACACAATAAGAACATGGTCTTTGGGTTAAATTGTTATTAAGATAAGTATTAGATACTTATGGGGTTAATTTATGTGATAAATTAACTTAAAGGACTTAATTATAAATATTCTAAGTCTTGATGGAAATTAGTTTCCTAAAAGGAATTAAGAAGCTATTTGGTTTCCTTTTGGAATAGGTTTCCTAAAGGAATAGGATTAGCTTAAGGTAAGCTTCCTAAACCTTCTTGGTTTCCAATTGCTCTTGTTTCCTTAAAGACTAGGATACTACATCTATAAATAAGTCCATGCCTTGCCTCTTGGAGGATGGATGAAACACAAGATAAAATTTAGAGAGAGAAAAATTGAGAGAGGCGTGTTTTCTCCTAAGAAAAACGCCACACCCTCTTCTCCCTAAGGGTTAGGGTTTTGTCTTCCTCCTCTTCTTGTTCTTGTGTTCTTCATGATATTCAAGGGAACTAGCACTCAAAAGGCAAGGCAAGCAAGCCCAAAAGTTCCTAAAGATCATGTTCGTGTGGATACCGTTGGAGGCTCGACACTTGGAGGGCTTTTCGTGGTAGATCAACACCTTCATCAAATAGGATCTTGCCCTTTGAAGCATAGAAACCTTCTATGCTTGAGGTATTTGTGCTAAACACCCTTTAATCGTATAGATTACATCAAAGAGATCCATGCCTAAGGTAATAAATTTTTAAATTTTCCGCTGCGTTACTCCCCTTATTACCTTTCATGAAGAAATTGAGGAAGGAGCATTGAACAACTAGACTGTCGATTACCTCCCTGTGCGAAGGGAGTTTCGATAAATTTGTGATTGTTTTTGCTTAGTGTTCATTTCTAGACAAGACCCTAGAATGAACCGTTGTTTATATATATTATGTTGTTAGAATGAGGCTCATATCATGTCTTGCATCTACTTTTCAATGAAAATGGTTTTGAACCTTTCCTGTTTTTACTGTAGACACTAAATTTTGACACACTATTTATTTTCAAACACTGGAGGGGCATGAATGTACTTTTCGGGACAAATTTTAATTTTTCAATAATTTCAAGGGGTAACATAGTAATTTTTATCCGTAAATATTTTTCTATCAGCATTTGGGGGTTTTAAGTTCATATTTTTATTTTCATGTGAATTTGTTAATTTTTTTATGATTTTTCTGGATTTAATTGATATTCTTTTATATTTTTACCAGCACAAGGATAAAATGATAATTTCGCCTCGCGAACACCATTTTAGCTCATTTTAGGTTCCCAAATCCATTTATCTAATTCTTTAAGTATGTTTCTAAATTTTTTTGATTTTTCGGAGACATTTGCTATTTTTCTGTAAATACTGCATTCAAGGGTAAAATCGTCATTGCATAGTTTAAGTTCATTTTTCGTCAATTTTTTAGTCGTAGACGTATTTTCTAGAGTTTTAAGCTTATTTTTTATTTTTTATAATTTTTTGAGGTCAATAGTTATTTTCTACAAATTTTTATTGTCTAAGGGCAAAATCATCATTTTACCGTCTAAATTCATTTTTTGTGAAATTTTAAGTCATAAAGGCATTTTCTAATGTTTTAAACTTATTTTTAATTTTTGGTAATTTTTTTAGGCAAATAGTCATTTTTTGTGTATTTTCGTTGTCTAGGGGCAAAATCGTCATTGCACACCCCGAGCGCGTTTTTATTGGCTTTAAGCTCTAGCTTTTATTTTTGAAATCTGCTTTTATTTCTTTTTAAAAATTTTAGAGATTGTTGTCAGTTCTTTGAATTAATTTTTTAATTTTGGGCTTAAAAAATATTTGTTTAAATAAAATTAGTATTTTTTTTACCGATGGCGTTTTCGTTATTTTATAACATTCTTGGTCAACAAGATAAGTGGTCTATAAATACCCCTTTTAATCAGCGCAAAACAAGGACGAAAATCAGTAAACCCTAAAAACATATTTTGATTTTACCCTAAAAGATCAAACACACACATATACACTACAAAAACACACACAAAGCTGCCGTTTTTCTTTTTCTGGTTACTGTTCATCCTCATCAACGCGTTCTGTTCATCTCCACTACTGTTCACTACCAGATCAGTTTCAAGATTCAAAAGTTAACATCCTCAATTCTTCTCTTTCATCTTTCATTATCATGATTCCATTTTCATTATGAATAATCTGATTTTAAGTTTATGCTTTTATTGATGTTTTCTTCTAAGTTTTGTTTTTTTAGTTTTTGCCGTTTGTTTTTTTGGTTTTCTTTCTCTCTGGTCGGTTTCTTTTTCTGTTTCTCATTTTTCTGGGCTTATGTTCTGTTCTTCTGGGTTTGTTTTTTTTTACTGTCTCTCTTCTCTTTCCCTCCTCCCTTCTCCACCACCGTTCAACCACCTTTACCACCAAAATCCCACCGGGAACATAACAACCTCCAGCTTTAACAATTTCCACCGGAATTCCAAAATCATCAGTCAACCTCCTACTCCACCTCCCTTTCCCTCCAGTCACAACCCACTAATTTCAGTCAATTTACAGTCCCATAAACTGCAATTAAACCTGCAAAACAGAAAATTTCAATATCAAAATTATCAATTAAATTAGCCAACACCGCCTTCCTCTCACAACCACCACTTCCCCATTCACAACCACCTCCACAGCTATGTCCCAAACAATCTCCTTCCAACCTTCATCTATTACCACTGCCATATAGCTCCAATTTTTTTGAATCGCCTCCCAAACCAATAATCACCAGCCATAATCAAGCCAAAGTTCACCACCGTAAGCCTACTCAACCAATCCCCAGCAGATTCCACAACCCCTACTTCTCCACCTGCAATCACAATACAGATCCCAATTTCCACCGCCATCTATAAACCTGCAAAAACAAAAATTCCAGCAGCCAACACACCATTCAAAACCACCCATTCACCCAATCACCCACCACGACATCCCTTATCCCTTGAAACTTCCAATACCAGAACCACTACTCCACCATCAGTACCTTCACCAACGTCTACCATCCATCCTCACCAAAACCTGCATCAATAATCCACAATAACTTGCAGAAAAGTCACACTACCACCACAGAGATAACATTACAAATGGCCAGCCATCCAAACAATCCACAATTACACACGAATCACACACCACACACAGCAAGAACATAAACAATCCACACAATCACATACAACACAAGCAACAAACGCACACACATTCAACCATCACTCAATCCCTCCCCTACCACCGAAGGGCCACACACGAATCACCCCTAAAACATTCGATTTTAGTCATTGAAAGCTGGAGCAGGGATAGAGAGATGAGGTGAGAAGAGAATCCGGCGAGGGAGAACCAGAGAGAGAGAGTGAGATTGAGGGAAAGATAAGAAATCAGACACGGTGAGGGAAAGATTGAAGCAGAAAGAAGATAGCATATGAGGTGAAGAAGAAGAGGGCAACCGGAAAAGAAAAGAAAAAGAAAAGAAATAGAGGAGAAAGAGAAAAATTCGGTGGAGTTGCAGAGAGAAAGAAAAGGAAGAGAGAAATTTGGACAGGAAGAGAGAGAGAGAGGGGGGGAATTTCTGGAAAAACAATTTAAAGGAATGTGTGTTCTTTTAGTAGTATTTTGGATTTTGATAATTTTTTATTCTTGGTATTTTTAATCTAATTTGTTAAATTATAGAATTATAAGCTAAAAAAAAACAGAATGGGTTGTTTGTTTTTATTTTAGTTTAGTGGTGTATAATTTAGACAAATTTAATCTTAATTGGGTGATGAATTTAGTCAATTAAATTAACTTAAATTAATTAATCTAACTTTATCTTATTTGATTAGCATTTTTTTAAAGTTACTTTTATATAATAAAGTGCATATTTATGCCTTGGGCCTTGCTTGCTTGAATATTTTCAATTGGCCCAAAACTATTATATAGCATGCAATTAAGCCCTCCATAATTGTAAATTGACCCCTTAGATTTTACTTCCCTTCAATTAGGTCCTCTATCCTTGCAATTTGGTCCCACATTTGCTAGAATTATATTTTTGCCTCCCAATCTTGGTTTAATTTGGCACTTCCACTCCCCTAGACTTACGTAGATTTTTTAATTTTTTTTTCCAATTAGTTTAAATTTACTATTTGACTCCAATTTACTCTACTTTTTATTTTCCCCCTTTAACTTGCTATAATTTACATTCTTCTAATGTGCTAGTACTTCGTATTTTACTCTTTATTTTATTAAATAGTTGTCCCTTTAACTTGTGTGTTCATTTTTAAGCTTTGGTACCGGGTCTCCAAAGAGGTATTCCCAACTTCTTGTTATTTTTCTCTTTGTGTGTTCCAATATGCTCCAGTATGATTTTATGTATTATTTCTATTATTATTTGTTTATTTATTATTTTGCATACTTGTTGTGTATTTAAGTATTTAATTCATTTAATTTGGAATTTATTATTATTATTTTGGAAAAATATAAAATTTTGTATTTAGCTAGTCAATATAATAGTTAGATTATTTTTCGCATATTTTAGCAAAACTTGTGCAATTAGATAGAAAGTGCAATAGATAGGGCATTTTTAATTTCCCCCTTTTTAAATTGTAAATTAAGCCCCAGTGTAATAGTTAGGGTTTATTTGCTTTTGTGTGCTTATGTGTTTATTTGCTTTACCGCTTTCATTAGGATTTTGCATCTAGATATTATGCTTATGTGTTATGTGCTCCTACTTGAATTTATATGATCTTATATGTTTTTTATATGTTTAATTTGCTTTTAATTCACGCTTTAATATTTAATTTATGATTTATGGTATTCCGTCACCACACTAGTCCAAACGCTAGTTGTGGCTTCATTCTTTTCCCGCTAATCCAACGCTAGTAGGATTTTTAGAACGGGCTAGTCCAATGCTAGACCCCTTAGAATATTTTAGTGTTAGGAGCTTTCGTCTGCATTTCACATTTCACACACTTTTAGTTTTCTTTCCATTTGGCATGATTTTATTATTACTATTATTATTATTATTATTATTATTATTATTATTATTTTGACACATTTTAAAAATGCATGACATATAGGTTGTATCTCACTTAAAATTTGGACATTTGTATGATTCGACTAGAAATAGTCATCTACTCACGTGGGAAGCGGTGGCAGTACAGGCCTGTTCCCCCTTCGTGAGTAGAAACATTCAGTCACGAGTTATTAATCTCCCAGTACCCATCATGTTAGCATACCCACCTTCTTTCTTCACTTACTATATGTATTATTATTTTCTTTTCTTTTTGCATCACATTTAGCATAAAAACTCGTGACTCCCTCGAGGTCTCGACTCGAGTTTCAGCAATTAATGCGATAATTCTGACCAAGCCTCGACGGAACATGCCGACCCTCCCGATATTCATCATTTAGACTTTAGGATTTGCATTCATATAGATACATCCGAACGCGATAGAATCTAGGGTTAATTTAGGAAATTTTGATTAAACCTCGCAACTAGCCTTAGGCTAGGTTGAAAGGTGCCTTAGGCGCAAGCCTTTGCCTTCCCTTTCTTCAAATGTGACTTCCCGAACCTTTTTCTCTCGTTTTTCGTAGACCGGAGTCGAAAAAGGGTTTTAAATAGTTTTTCTAAAATTTTACTTTTTGTTTTGTTTAACAATTTTTTGGGTGACTTGGTACACCCTAACTCAGTACCCAAGTGGCGACTCCATTTTTTTAAAATAAAACCCTTTTTCAAAATTAGTTGGCCAAAACTGTCGTACTTTTTAGTCCTAGCCTTATTTTCTTTTAAAATATCATTTTTTACTAAATAACACTTTTTCACTAAAAACTAATTTTTTCTCACACACGCACGGATTTTTCCAAAAACTCTATCTTTTCAAAAGGGTCACAGGACTAGACCGTCTTTTCGGGACGCGACAGTCAATGACCCACACTAGCACCCTTTACTTAATCGATTTTTTAGGACGCGACAGGATTTTGGCGACTCCACTGGGGATCACTAGTGAGTCCGAGCACAAGGCTTAATCACCTTTTCCTTCCTTTAACCCTTTATTCCATCGCGTTTTGGATGTTAGGATTGCATTTTTCTTTTTTTAGGTTTTTAGGTTTATTCTTTTGCATCTCACACACTTCCCGTCTCTCAGGCTACTTATGTGATGTATGTATGATTTATTTACTTTTGCTTTATTCGACCACGCTTGCATTTAGGGAGGGGGTCAAGTCACCCTTAGAGCCCACGCTTTATCATTCCCCTCCTCTCATAAGGAGCACTTCATACGTGCATTCGATGTTTTTTACCCTTTTTCTCTTTTGGTGGTTGCCACCCACCCATCCCTTTAGGACTAGGACCGATCTGCCTAGACATGCGGCCATCGCATTTGTGCATGTAGCGGTGTCTAGGGGATCACTCGAACCACCGACCGGGGCCCTTGGAATTGACAGGATTTGTTACTTTTGGGTCCCTAAGTCTGAAGGTTCGAGAGCCTTAAGCCGTATCAGCAGGCTTGATCCACTTGGGCATGTGACCGTGGCACGATGTGCACGGAGCATTGTCTAGGAGATCACCCAAACTCTTGGCTTGAGTCCACAAGTCTAGAGATTTGGGCTTTAAAAATCGATTCGCTTGGACATGTGGCTGTGGCCCGATGTGTGCATAGTAGTGTCCAGGGGATCACTCGAGCCACTGACCAAGGGCTTTGGGATTGATGGCCTTTACCCTTAGGTCTAAAGACTCGAGAACTGAAGCCTTAATTGAGTCTAGATGCATTAGTGAGCCCAACCTCATGCATCCATGTAGAATAACCTAGGGTAGAGTCAGCCTTACCTTGTTAGGTACACTAAGGCACGAGAAGAGGGAACCAACCTCATTTATTTTCCTTGTTATGCCAGTTACTATTATCTATGTGTGTTATTTGTTTTTGCCAATGTGTTATGTGTTATTTGTTGAATAAACTAACACAATTTCTTTGCTATTTTGATTGCATTCACAACCATAGAATAAAGAGCCCTGGCATGGTGCTCTCGTAGGAAGCCAACCCCTTTTTGGCACATTTAAATTTCGTTTTCATAATTAATTTCTTCAAGAAAGATGGAAATGGAATTTCATAAATTTTTGCAAATTGCATTTTGTTCTAAATACCCAAGAGACCAATCATTATGAAATTTCTTAAAAATTTTGAAAAATTTGATTTTTGTCTTTTATATTTCTTAAATAAAAATTATAGTTTTTAAAAATTCTTTTCAAGGTTTATTCATCCTTGTCGCATTTGTGAGTTTTATCCGAACTAAATTTTCTCAGAGATAATAAATGCACCCAAGTGGTCAAATTTTTGTATAGTTTGCTTTTATCTTTTTTCAAAGAATTAATACATCATTTTTGCCGTATCCCCTACCCTCCTATCCCAACATTACACAAAAAGTGATTTTAAAACATATTTTATCATACTTTAATAAACTAAACATTTTTTGACTTGTATGTTCCTACGTAAAGTCATGATCTTTGATTTCTTTCAATGTTGTGTCCCGTAACCTCCTGAAGGCTCGATTTTTCAATCGAATATTTTTGGAGTCAATAATCTCTTTTTGTACAGTTTTTTGGTCCATCTTTTCTCAAAGAAGTTTTGCATCATTATTAGATCAAAAATCTTTAGGACATTTCTCAAATTTGACATTTTCACATATTTTAACTTATTTTAATAAACTGGCATCATGCATAAACCCTAGAGGGAATCCCATGATAGGAAAGCCATCCTTTTGTCTTGGGTACTTAACCCTGAAAGACATGCACGTTTATATTTTCGGTAAAATCTAGTAGGTGAGACCCTAAGTAAGGTAATACGAGTAGAATGGAGGCATCTCTTCCCGGTAAATCTGACCCATCTACGATTAAAAGGGGAGTCTCACCCTAAAAGGATTGCATTTCATGCTAGGCCTACCCTTGGCATAATAAGGACTCTCCTTAGGACATGCATCCGTTTCTATTTTTATTTATACTAATTCTGATTTTTTTCATTTTTACAGGTCCTTTAACAGAGGTGGTAAAATAAGAAAGACATCTGATTCATTTTTGGTCTTACGTTCGAGTATTTTTAAATTATGGTCCAATTCTAAGTAAACCATCACATGCTCGAGACCCATAAGGACATCAAAAATATGAGTGCTCTTTT
Organism: Mitragyna speciosa; assembly: GCA_024721245.1. NCBI lineage: Eukaryota > Viridiplantae > Streptophyta > Magnoliopsida > Gentianales > Rubiaceae > Mitragyna > Mitragyna speciosa. The sequence continues at coordinate 16,756,516 of CM045555.1, forward strand.
GAATTATTTGAAAGATCATGAATGATCGATTTTTGTAGAATTGATAATACCTAGAACCTAGATAGGTGAGTTTGGCTAGGATAAGCAATGTGATAAATGAAATTGTATTTTATAGCTGGACAATTGTAGCAAGAATAGAAATAATTTGGATGCTAATAACTGCACTCCTTCTGTAAATTTAAGATTGCCTTGTGTTCAAAATTTTTTCTCAGATGAAGTATTAAATAAGTTGCTTTCTCAAATTTGTTTATGAAATTTGATTTTCCCTTCATTTTTTGTATTTAATTTTTGAAAAAACTTTCTTCAAATTTTTTGTTATATTGAGCAAATGATTCTTTGTTGAGACCTCAAAACAAGTCACATTTTTCTCAGAGCCTAATGTTGGGTTTGTGTCATTGTAAAGTTTCTCTTTTGATGAGTGAGTGTAAGCTCAAATTGAATGAAAAGAAGAACATTTTCTTGTATTTTTTGATGGTGAAAATAAACATCCATGGTTTTCAGATGTCATCTTATTTGAAGCTAATAATTGCCACTTCGATATCTTTCTAATTCCAAGATAATGCAAATTGTAAGGGAGAATTAGAATGCTACAAAAAAAAAGAAATTTGGACTTTGTGTTAAGGATTTCGAATGATACAAAAGAAAAATCCAAGCTTAATTGGGAAGAGATTGAACTCACGAACATTGACACCAAGACATCGGTAAGGGAGTTAAGTCAAAATGCACTTTTGCTCCGAAGTTCTGCAAAATGTCAAGCCAATTTGGACGTATGTTTGGACGATTCAAGCACAATAAAAGAACAAACATGCAGGGGATGCGACTTCAATCATTTCACAATGGGAGTTATTGTTTCATATCCACACTATCTTATTTACTTTTGGAATGTGTTGTATGAGTTGCTGTATGATTAAAACAAGATGATGCCACATGCTTGTGACTTTTTGCTCACAATCGTGATTTTAGTCTAATCCCCTATTTGTTGAAATTACTTTATGTACTTTGACAAATACTTTCTTCAAGTACTAAGAAATAATTATTACATGGTTTGGAGTTTTGTTCTTATAGAAAATATATCATGTAAAGTAGTTGAAATTATGTCCAAAATTTTGCATGTTTGATGAAATTTTCTTTTCTTTACTTGATTTCATATGTTAAATATTGATTTATGGTCAATTAGTACATTCATGTAATATGCGATATGGCATCTATTATGAGGGATTTTTATACTGCAAAAAAAAAAAAAAAGAAGAAGAAAAGAAAAAGAAAAAGAAAAAAAAAAGAAAAAGAAAGAAAAGTATGACATAACTTTTTTCTACTCCAATGGTTCTCGTGCTTAGTAACCGGGAGTCTTCATCCAAAAAGGTCGACTTTCGCATCAAAAGGTACTTGAATTATGAGTAATGCATCATAAATTTGAGTAAGTAAATTGTTGAGTAACCAAGGGTCTTCATTTAACTAATGTCGATTCTTGCGTAAAAAGGCAATTGTACTTCTCAAACTACAGTTTTTGCTACTTGCTTAGAGATTGAGGTGTTGAGTAACCGGGAACCTTCATAACCAATGTTAGGTTTTCACGTCAAAAGACATTCTCATAACTTGAGTGATTAGTTTGATATTACAAATATCCCTCAAGTAAAAAAAAATGATGAAATTGATCATAGACATCTGATGTTCTCTGATTGATCGTATGATTCGTTTACTTGTGAAATTCAGTAAGGCGAAGAAATTAAGTTGAAATTGCTCAATTGTGATATAATTCATTCTCCTTTGCTTGATATTATGAGTATTAAAGGCAAAAAAATAAATTAGATAATGGTTATTTACTTGGTCTTGAAGAAATGCATTTTAGAATGCACATGTGTGATTTCAACGCTTGAATCATTAGTTGAGCTCGCATTTTGCCAAATAGTTGAGAACAAACAATGATTCAAATGTGGGAGAATTGACAAATGTCAAAATTATACTTCTCAATTGTTCCTTTTAGTGTGAATTTGACTCGTTTTCTATATTTTCCATTTGAATTTAGAATTTTGAGGAAAAAATAATTTGAGCAAATTGACACATGAGTTTTGGGATCTTTGTATGGAAAGACTCTCAACTTTGAATACTACCATTCATTCATTTCCTTTGAAGATGATAATCCGAAAGGGCACTACAATTGAGTCAAGATGACAGTTAAAGTTTCACAAGTGAGAAAGTCAGTATACCGATATGGAATGCATTTGGAAGTTGGCGACTACAGTTGTTTGAAATTTCTCATCTGCATTGATTATTTTGTGGCAATGTCAGAATTCAAATAGGAATGACATCCGAAGATCAAAAGGCATCTTTTAAGCTATCATTTCAAAATCAATTTTTTGAAAAAAAAATATTTTATTTAATTATATTTCATTTAGCCTTTGCGCGTTATTTACTTACATAATTTCTTTTACATTATTGCATGTGAAGCATTTTTCTGACCAATTCTTGTTTTGAAATTTTGACATTTGCTTTGTTTGAATTTGAATAAAATCAAAGCTAATCCTAAATTTATCAGAAGTCAGAATCATGCACGAACTGCAAGACTATTTTGGAAGATTTGATCTGAATTGTGAACTAGAATGCATTAAGTTTGGGACTTTGCAAAAAGTGAAGCAAAGGACTATGTTAGACATTTAAGGTCTAAAATTTATATGTGCTAGAGACCGTCACGTGGTGGCATCACTTTTGCAATTGTAATTGCTTTCTTTTTTTGTTTTTTTACAGTTGCGATCACATCGTCATCAATTGAGGTCTTCGTCAAGAATAAAAACTGGGGCAATTTTTTTTTTTAAGATAATTTGATCAAGGGCATGATTCATTTCAAAGATTGATTTGAAAATTGACACTGGGGCAAATTTTTTTGAGAAAATTTTGATTTTAAGATTGATTTTGACATTGATTTATACTGGGGCAAATTTTTTCCAAGGGTTGAATTTAATTGGATTTTGATACCAAACCTCAAAAAAGAGTGGTTTCGGGTTAGTTTGATACCATACACTGTCGCAAAAAAAATTTTTTTTTTTTAAATTTTGATCTTTGGGATGATTTGGATATAATGTTTGATAATTGTTTCAAATTTTCCTATGTCTCAAATTTCTTTATGCATTTTTTTTAGCAGTCAAGATCTCATTTTGTTCATTCCAGTTTGGCGCATTTTGTTCTTCAGTTTAGGATTATGCATTCATGCATTTTGTCTAGCAGCCTGTGCTGTAACACCCTAGAAATTCATGCCAAAACCATTTATTTTGTATTATGTTCATTAGAAAAAAAAAAAGGGGCTGAATTAGTGGAAAAATAATAAGGAATGATTTTCTATTTTACTAGCATGTTGTACCATTACCTTTAAGATTTGTACCTAGCATGTCTTGCAAGATTTAATTATAGGATAAATGACAAAATCTCTTCTAATGACCCTTAGCCAAGTGTAGTCTTCCATGGTAAGAAAGTCAAGATTTACTTTGCCTTTGTCTTGCTTTGATTGGTCCAAGTATTACCCAAACTTTCTCTAATTCTTTTCTTCTTTACTTAGTTAATTTTTCTCTCTTTCTTTCTTCTTTGGCCGGTTCTTCTCTTCCCTCTTTTCTCTCCATTTTCTTTCATTTTCTTGGAGCTTTTACTTCCATTTGATCACTTTTCATCCATAGAAATTAAGTTGATCTTCCTCCTAAGCAACAATCTTGTCTTACTAAAGGTATTTCCCAAGAACTTTTCATCTTATTTCAAGTATAAAGATCATAGTTTTCTAGCTTTAAGTCATGTCTTTATGGTTAAGTGTGATTTATTTTAGCCATGAAAATATGAAGTTTTATTCCATGAATAGTGAGGCTTATGGACTTGTATGACTTGTAGATAGTGATTTAAACTTGAGAATGGCATGATTTAGGTTTGATTTGGTTGAAGAACCTTGGAGTAGTTTATGTGTTTTTGTGATAAATTTGGGTGAAATTGAAGTGAGTTTGATGTGAAATTGGTAGAACTACTTGAGATTGGGTTGTTTGGATGGTTTTCTTGCAGGTTAAAAATTTTGGGTTAGTCCGATTATAGGGGAAGTGCTGCCGAAATTTTGGTAAAACCTAGAAATAAAAGTGAATTAGGCTATGATTTAAAGCTTTATAAGCTGTAATTTAGTGATTAGAACGTGCAGAAATTTTCGTAGATTAGCTATTAGTGAATTAAACCTTTCCGAGCGAAACCCTAAAAAGTTAGAAAACCCTAATTTTGAAAACCCTAAACCCTAGGGTAAAACCCTAAACTCCAAAACCCTAGAAATTAAACCCTAGAAAGACTTGAGGTATTTCTCAAATTTTCTTATCGAATTACTTAGATTTTTATCCGGTTTTTATACGACTATTTTCTTTTAAATTTCAGGCTCCGGAAGTGAAACCCGACCGTATTATGAAATATTTTCTTAAGCACTTAAGGTGAGTGTCTTTATGTGTGCATGATGCATGAAATATTTTGTCATACTTGAGAATGTTACATTATGAAAATTTATGTTATACTTGTAATTGTTATTTGATGACATGTGCTACTTGAGGAAAGATGTGTACTTTATCGCATCTATTCCGCAATGTGTTACACGCTTTCATTATCCAATGTGTTACTTGTGCATGAGACTTCCGTGACTAACTTCACCGTTACTTCACGGATAGTCAACCCAGGCAGGCTTGGGAGGATATAAGGTGCTAGGGTGTTTTAGGGCATGTTGTTCTTTCCCTTTTGAGTTGTGAATCCTCAAAGAGGCCAACTACGGATTGAACTTTCTCGCGTGTTGGCCCTCCAAGGTTGAGATTACTCCCTAGATGTGGTAGCCTGTACGGAGGTTATAAGGTGAACGGTGGTTAGGGCGTGCGTGATAATACTGGCATGTCCTTTGATAAAGACTTGAGTTATTATCTCGGTCCTAACATCATGGTTACATGAACAGTACTTGCTTCTCCTGCGGTTGAGCTTGCTCCCGTAGTTGGGCCCTATATCTGCCATTGACTACTTGTTAATTAAATTATTCATAACCTGTCTATTTACCTTGTCAATTATCTTGTTCCATAAAATAATGAATTCCTGGTATGATTGCATGAGTTGGGCACTCACTGGGCTATTATAGCTCATCCCGTTCATTTGTTTTCTTTAACCAGGTTTTCCAAAACACTAAAGCTGGAAAAGCTGCTTTTGGATATAGTAAATGTTTTGCTTCATGTATTTTGATAGCCTAAATGTGTAGGCTTTATTGTAAATATTATTTATATTTTGGGATGTAAAACTCTTGCGATATTTATACTTTCAAGTAAATTTCATGAATGTATTTCTTTATGAATGTATTTTTTTTTTGGGTACGTACGCTTGGATGTTTAAGCGAGTGCGTGATTTGAGTCCTGGCGAGAGCTAGGCAGGCAGTCCGCTAAGCCCTTTGGTGCGCCTCTGGGTAAGGTGGGGCTGTCACATGTGCTACATCATCGTGTCTCAAGTCCCAACTCGTCCGTTGAGCCCAAACTCGTCAGTTGGGTTTACATTTCTATTTAAATCGCAGCTTGTCCGTTGGGTTTACTTTTCAACTTAAGTCCCAATCTGTTGGGTCCCAGCTCGTCCGTTGGATTTACATTTCGGCTTAAGTCCTAACTCGTGCGTTGGGCCCCAACTCGTCCGTTGGGCTTACTTTTATGCTTAAGTCCCAGCTCGTCAATTTGGCCCCAACTCATCCATTAGGTTTACTTTTATGCTTAAGTCTTATCTCGTCCATTGGGTTTACTTTTCTGCTTAAGTCCCAGCTAGTCCGTTCGACCCAAACTCGTCCGTTGGGTTTACTTTTCTGCTTAAGCCCCAGCTCGTCCGTTGGGTTTACCTTTATGCTTAAGTCCCAGCTCGTGTAGCAGCCCCACCTTACCCAGAGGCGCACCAAAGGGCTTAGCGGACTGCCTGCCTAGCTCTCGCCAGGTCTCGATTCACGCACTCACGCAACCGTCCGAGCGTACTTAACTTAAAATAAAATAAGCTAAAATAAAATGGAATAAAATAAATACACTCATTTTATTTAACATAAGGTACAATTCACATCAAGAGTTTACATGTCATAACATACATGATTTTTCACAAAGATCGCCTAACACAGTTTGGCGAATACAATAACTGAACCGTCTATAACAATCAAAACCCAGTTGATCCAGCTTTAATTTCTCAGGAAACCTGAGTAAAGGAAAAACAAATGGAATGGAATGAGCTATAATAGCCCAGTGAATGTCCAAGTCATGCAATCATATCCAGAACTCATTATTTTTAGTAAATGAAATAATCGAACAATTAAATTAATAAATCAAGATATAAACAATTTAATTTAACATGTAGTCAAAGGAGGATACAGGGCTCCACTACGGAAGCAAGCTTAGCCGTAGGAAGAGCAAGCACTGACCATGTAGTCACGATATTTGGACCGAGATAATAGCTCAGGTCTTTATCAAAGAACATATCAGTTTTATCAAGCACAAACCCTAACCGCCAATCACCTTATAACCTCCGTACAAGCTACCACATCCAGGGAGATATTCTCAACCCTGGAGGGCCAACAATCAAACAGGTTCAATCCGGAGTTGGCCTCTTTGAGGATTCACAACTCAAAAGGGAAAGAACATCAATCCCTAAAACACCCAGCACCTTATGTCCTCCCACTTGCAGCCCGGTTGACTAACCGTGAAATAACATGGAAGTTAATCACGGTAGTCTCACGCACACACAAGTAACACATTGGTCAATGAAAGCAAGTAACATGTTGCGGAACAGATGTGATAAAGTACACATCTTTCCTCAAGTAGCACAGGTATTCACATAGTAATTGCAAATTCTAGCATAATATTTATCAAATAAAATATCACATTCCATGCAACATGCACACATAAAGACACTCACCTTGAAAGCCTAAGAAAATATCTCGTGAAACGGTCGTGCTGTGTTTTCGGACCCTGAAATTTAAAAGAAAATAATATAATGAAAACCAAGTAAAACCCTAGTATTTGTAGTAAGAAAAATTCAAGAAAATACCCCAAGTATTTCTAGGGTTTCGGTTTTAGGGTTTCTAGGGTTTAGGGTTTCTTATTCCAAGAAAAAATTCCATCTATCCTTAAATCATTTTCTAAAAATTCCTACACTCAACTACCTTCAATGTAACATTTCTAGGCCTAAAATCTCACTTGTTAATTTTTTCTTCTTTTAATTCTACCGAAATTTCGGCAGCATTTCCCTTTAAATCGGACTAACCAAAATTTTTAAACCTGCATGAAAATTCAACAACCCAATCCATTCAACATGTACCACAGCTTCTATGTTCAATTTAAACTCAAATTCAATCAAGATTCCATTCAAATTCAAAATCCCTACTCCAAGAATCATTATCCAAATCCGCACAGGGTTGGTTTTCAGCCAACTTCAGGCCATTATTGTGGTCAATCCATCCAGAACTAAGGGATTCCGATTACATGGTTTTAAAGTACGTTTATAGGGCTACAACTTTCATGAAGATCATCAATCCAAATTCCAACTATAACAGGTTCGAAATCAGCCCTCAAGTTGGCTCATCATCAAAACTGTTTCACGCAGAACCGAATTTTCAGCCAACTTTGCAAACTTTCTGCGATTAATATACAATGAATCACAGTGCAAGCCTTATACCGTTGGAAAGCCCTATCAATCTAGTTTCTAAAACAACAAGAATCACTCGAATCCAAGTTGTCTATACCAAGTTATGAAAGTTTTACTAAAACTGGTCCAGCATGACTGTTTTAAGTGTTCTTGAGTTCCAACTTAATTCTTCAACTAAACCACATATAAAACATAAATTTCCAAGGTTTAAAGGCCATATACTAGTCTATCTAATCACAAGAACACTTTAATAAAGTGTTCTTGTGATTAGATAGACTAGTATATGGCCTTTAAACCTTGGAA